>CM027584.2:10187314-10312314 GCA_015852605.2 Populus deltoides
ATCATGCAGCTTTGAAATATCTTCTTTCAAAAAAGGATTCTAAGGCTAGATTAGTACGATGGATTTTGTTACTTCAAGAATTTGATATCACAATCAAAGACAAGAAAGGCACCGAAAATGTTGTCGCGGATCATTTGTCAAGATTAACAACAGATTCGAGATCCTACATCACACCAATCGATGACTACTTTCCTGATGAATCTTTATTTTCTGTCTCTACAATGCCTTGGTTTGCTAATATTGTTAATTTTCTTGTTTCAGGATATTTGCCAGCTCATTGGAGCACCTAAGACAAAAGAAAGTTCTTGAACGAAGTGAAGAACTTTTATTGGGATGACCCTTATTTATTCAAATATTGTCCTGATCAAATATTTCGAAGATGCATTCCTGACAATGAGGTAAGTAGTGTCATTAAGTTTTGTCATTCTGAGGTATGTGGGGGTCATTTCTCATCGAAGAAGACAACTGCAAAAATCTTACAAAGTGGATTTTACTGGCCCACCATGTTCAAGGACACGCATGCATTCTGCAAGATTTGTGAAAATTGTCAAAAGTTGGGGTCTATTTCAAAACATCACATGATGCCTTTAAATCCTATCCTTGTCATTAAAATATTTGACTGTTGGGGTATAGATTTCATGGGTCCATTTCCTCCTTCATTTGGTTTTATGTACATATTGGTCGCAGTAGATTATGTTTCAAAATGGATAGAGGCAATTCCAAGTCGAGATAATGATCACAAAACAGTGATCAAGTTTTTGAAAGAAAATATCTTGAGTCAATTTGGAATTCCTCGAGCCATGATAAGTGATGGTGGAACACATTTCTGCAACAAGTCATTTGAGTCTTTAATGAAGAAATATGGAATCACACACAAAGTTGCCACCCCTTATCACCCTCAGACAAGTGGACAAGTAGAACTTGCTAATAGGGAGATCAAACAGATCTTGGAGAAAACAGTGAACCCTAATAGGAAAGATTGGTCTTTAAGACTTAATGATGCACTTTGGGCTTATCGAACTGCTTATAAAACATCATTAGGTATGTCACCTTATAGACTAGTCTATGGAAAACCTTGTCACTTGCCTGTGGAACTTGAACATAAAGCTTATTGGGCTATTAAAGCTTTCAATTCAAATCTTGATGATGCTAGTCAGCTGCGAAAATTACAAATAAATGAGCTTGAGGAAATAAGAAATGATGCATATGAAAATTCAATAATTCATAAAGCAAGAATCAAAGAGTTTCATGACAAGAAAATACTTAGAAAAACATTTAATGTTGGTCAAAAAGTCTTGCTTTATAATTCTCGACTCCATTTATTTTCCTGGAAAACTAAGATCAAGATGGAGTGGTCCTTTTATTGTGAAACATGTGTATCCATATGGGGCCTATGATATCGAGAATCCAAAGAATGGTAATGTTTTCAAGGTAAATGAACATCGTTTGAAAGTTTACTTTGACAATTTTTCAGTTGAAAATGACTCTATTGAATTGAGTACTCCTGTATATAAAGATTGATTCTTTTTCTCACATTGTTTTTGTGTTTCTTTTTGTGTGACTTTTGTTTTGCTAGTTTCTCTCACCCCCGTCAAATGGCGGATAACGGTACTCCGTGACTCTTAAAGTCGGTTCTTTCAGTTTCCCATGATAACGGTATCTGTGTATATATTTGTGCAATTCTTTGATGTTTCTCCTTTCTTTGCATCTCTTTTCCACTTCTCATCTAAAAAAAAATGGACACCACTCTTGAAAAATTGAAAAAGTATTTTCCTGCTCTACCTCAGAATGCGATTACAAAAATTTACCGTGCTAGATGTGCAAGATTGTGATTGTTAATGAACCATGGAATTCCTGAAGATATTCGCTGGCTAATTGAAGCAAAGGTCCGATTATCAGGTGAGTCCTCCAATTCTTTCATTTCATACATGCCTGGAACAGGTAAAAGCACTTTTGCAAAGAAACGTCGTGCAAAACGATTGCAAGTCTGTCATAGATGTGCCAAATGGACTTGTAATGCAAAATGTCGTTCCTTAGGAATGGTATCTGTAAATCGTGAACATAAAATACAGTTCATGAAGGATGGCCTGAGTAAGGAGTCTTTAGATAATCTTCTATTGACTCTTGAGACGCACCCTAGTGGAGATGTGCATCGTGTAAGGATGGACTTGTAATTCACGATTTATGGCCACAATTCCATAAAGAACATGCTCGACATAGTCTTGGGAATCTGACTAAAAAAGACCCTGTTTGTCAGTTTTTAAGAAAACTGGATGGGAAGCATATCCCCGACCCATAGAGGGCGTTTAAGCTGTTCTTGGACATAAAACCAAGGGAAGATGTGAGCCACAATCACAATTGCTTGTACATACATATTTTTAAAATAAAAAAATATAAAAAATATAAAAATCAAAAAATAAAAAAATAATAAAGAGAGAGAGGCTCCAGCTGGCCTACATATAGGTGGTATGATTGCATTTTCAATTTCTCATCTATAAATTCTTCTCTTCCTTCCCTTTATTTCTACTCAACCCACACATTCAACAGATATCAAAGTGTGTAGAAATGGCAGGTTCCTCGAGTCATCAAATAAGAAATATTTGTGTTTTCGGTGGATCTAGTCCTGGGAAAGAAATAGAGTTTTTAGAATCAGCAAATCATCTTAGTCAGGTATTAGCTGAGAGAAAGATTCATTTAGTGTATGGCGGAGGCAGCCTTGGGTTAATGGGAGGTGTGTCAATAGCTGCATTTTTAGGAGGCAGTCAAGTTTTGGGGGTCGTCCCCAAAGCTTTAGCAAAAGAGGACTTCCTTGGAAAAACAATTGGAGAGGAACTACAGGTCTCCACAATGTCTGAACAATTAAATACAATGTTTAAACATGCTGATGCCTTTATTGCCTTACTAGGTGGTCTGGGTACATTGGAAGAGATCTTTCATATTTCCTCTTGGGCCCAACTGCACATTCACCATAAACCTATAGGTTTGTTAAATGTTAATGGTTTTTACGATAAATTGTTGTCTTTTCTTGATCAAGCTGTGGAACAGGAATTTCTAACATCTTGACGCGACGAATCATAATCTCTGCTGCTACTGCTGAACAATTGATTGACCAACTACAATCTTTCATCCCTATCATTGATCCCTCTATGAGTCGCATACATTGGTCAACTGAGAAAAGCCGTAAAAAGCTTAGATTGGATTTGAGCCTTCATTTGTGAAACCTTGTGTCTTTTGGTTTTATTAATAACTTATTATTTTGTTTTGTTATTTCTTATATTTGTTTAAGTGTGTTTCAGGTTTGTCAGTATTCGTTGTTTCAGGTGATGTCTTCTATACTCTATCTTTCTACCTTAGGACATTAAGGACAATGTCTCATTTTGGTTGGGGGGGAAAGGGTTGTAGTTGATATTAAAAAAAAAAAACCTAATGTGTTTTCTTTTTCATAAACTATTTGCAAAACTATTATTAAGATGGCAGAGTAATGAGTATTGACTCCTAAGACGCATCTTAGTAAATATTCATAACAAGGTCTATTATTACACTTCTTGAAATATTCAGGTTTACAAACTCTCGCATTGTTATCACTTGACTCTGCTTATGTACTTATTTAACAAGTATTCGTAAACCTTCATTTTCACACACACACTTTAACATATGATTGTGGGTTGCATATTGGATTATTACATTATTTATGTTCTTTTGTTAAAGGTAACAACTAAGGAAAAGGGATAGTATTAAAAAAAAACAAAAAAAAGTATATTTAATAAAAAAAAACGTAGATAAGTTTGGTTTCGTAGCCTCCCTAATCTAAGCAATTAAGCCCGAAGGGGTGTTTTAATACCTAATACCCTACAGTCAACTGACTTGAGAGCTATTGGCCCAAAGCTTGTTACATGGGTTAAGGAGAAAAGCTTAAGGGAATCAAACATTGCACTATCTACGTATCAGTATCTGCAACCCGAGTTATTAAGCTCGAAGGGGTGTCTCAACACCTAATGCCCTAAGACCAACTGGTCTGGGAGTCATTAGCCAAAAGCTCGTTACATGGGTTAAAGCAGCATTCTGTTTTAAGTTATATGTGTATAAATATAAAAAAAAAAAGAAAAAAAAAAGATAATAATCCCAACCCAAGGAAGTTAACCTGAAACATTAGAACAAAAATCTTGTTTTCTTCCAATAAAAGCCCCATCATCTATGTTTTCATATATTGAGCACATAAAAAAGGAAGGTTTATTAATATTTTGTTTAAAAGGTATTGAGCAGATATATAAATTTAATGAGAGTTTGTTTACTTGGATAGATTAATGGAAGTTAAATGATGAATGCCTTGCTTTGTGGAACTTGCAAATTGTTTTTCTATTTTAACGCTTTGATTACTAGGGACTAGTAATAAGCTGGTTGGGGGTGTGATTAGTACTTAAAAGTGCATTTTTATCAAGGTTTTATATCATCATTTTGCACTTGAAGTATTAATAACTCCTTAACTAGAGCATGTTTTATAATAATAGATTTGATAATATAAGATAGCTTTAATTTATGGTAAATGTTCATTTTAAATACAGGCATATCTCACAATTCAAAGGATTGATTGATGTGATTAACTATTGAAAGTGAAAGGACAAAGAAACGGCTAAGATTAGAAAGGAGATACCGATTCAATTCAAATTGGAACACTGTTCAGTTATTGGGTCATATCTGGAGCTGTAGATCTTGGATTTCAGCTTAATTTATATGGATGGAAAGCTAAGAAATAGGCCTACAATGTTCATGAATAGTGTAAGACCTAAATCTGCCGTTTTCAAATTCAAAGTTTGGCCACAAAAGAGAAGTCAGAATCTGTCCTGTAATCCAGCCCAAACATTGCTTAGCATTTTACCTATATCTAGAGTTCTAGAAGGCCAAATGACGTGAAATTTGGTGGGTGGAAGGAAAAGACCATTTCCAACAACTTTCATGAAGAACATTTTCTCAAATTAGGATGGTAACAATGACATTTCGTCCAGACAAGAGCTTGAGGTCTATCCACCACGTCCACCAACAGCACTACTCAGTATGTTAGCCATATCTCGAGCTCTAGTGATCCAAATGCTCTAGACTTTTATGGGTAAAAAGATAAGATGATTGCCAACAACTTTCATGAGGAACACTTTGCCAAATTCTGAATGGATCAACGTCATTTCATCCAGCCAAAATGCTTGAGTGCTGCTGTCCACCAAGTCCACTAAATCAATAGTTGGCCACTACATCAATAATCAATTACCAAATGAATAGTTCTGAATTTTAGCCTATAAAAGGAGGCATTTGCCATTCATTTAAGAAGCTTGGTTCTAAGATCAAGATCATGTTCTTGCTCTCTCTTTATTGTTGTAATGCTTAAGTTTTATTTTCATTAATCTCTTGTTCATGCTTTTCATTTCCTATACTGTACTTAGTTAACTTATATCATGTTTATGTTCTTATATTGTTTATTTATGTTTTTCTTCTTTATAATGTCTAGCTAAGTTAATTATGTCAAGGTGACAAGGTTTCACTAATGGTGTTAGAATAAGTATAATATGAACTCAACATGGACTTCAATGCTTAAATCCTAAACAATTTGCTATTAACATGTCTTATCTTTTTTATCTTACCAATCCTTAATACCTTGCTTGTTAAATGGTTAATCTAGATTTGTGTTGTATAACACTTGGTACATCAAATACTTGATCCTTTATAGTTTTCGGCCGACATCGTTATTATGAGAGGAACTTGATTTGTTGTCAACATAAGTTAACATCATGAATACCTGATAAAATTTATAAGTATGGTGTTATGTAAATAAGATGATTAATATGATTATGTTGATAATTTATAAAGAGTTTATACTTTACTTATCTCTAATACTATTAGTGGATCTTCTAACCTTGACATTTGTTTTTATCATTGTTTAATCTTTACATTAATCTTCCATCTCAAAGTTCTCATTAATTTTTTCCTCTTCTTCTTCATTATTATTAGTACTACTACTACTACTACTACTACTACTACTACTACTAATATTGTTATTATTATTATTATTATTATTATTATTATTATTATTATTATTATTATTATTATTATTCTTGTTATATTTTATGCACTTTAAGTATGCTCTGTGTTTGATCAAGGATCCCGACATTGTTGGTCTTGCCTTGTTCATTCGCAACGAAATCTGTTTATATTATATAATATATCTCTTTGATCTTTTCATAAACTTCAGATATAGGCTGGAAACCTCGTGACCCGATCTTTGAGATCATTCTCGGTATAACAACGCCACGCATCGAGTATTATTATTATTACTATTACTATTAATATTATTATTATCGTTACTATTATTGTTGTTATTATTGTTGTTTTTGTTGTTGTTTTATTAATTATAATTTATACAATTAACCTCTCTGTGGTTCGACCCCGGTCTTGCCGGGTTATTTATTACTGTGACACTCCTGCACTTGGGATAAGACACAACTCTTTGATCGTGTCAATTATCAAGAGAACAAACCTTAGTCACAAGCACACATCCACCTACAGAAATCAGAACTGATCATGGAAACGAAACATCAATTTATATTCTGAATATTTATCTCTTCTTAACATTGGTTAGTTAATGGATCCGCCGTATAATTAACCCTAACCATTAAACAACAACAGTGTCCGCACTAGTAATTTAATTTAATGGCAGCCTTAAGAACTAGATAAGTTGATTAATCAAGAAAACATAACTGTTTGAAGTCTATATTTGATTTGATTTAATGTTCTCCCTAAGATTAATAACGTAGATCCGCCACAATTATTAAACTCAGTTGCTTCACAAGTTCATATACCACAACTCCGGTTTTGATATCAAACTTAGCAATAGATTGTCTACAATAATAACTTAGAGTCCCCTCTAGTAATTAAAATAAACAATCAAAGGAAAAATAAGCATAAGAGAACAAACATATTCATCATATAAACTGGAAAAAAAAGGTAAAATAAATCTCACAGTTCTTAAAATCCGAAGGTTTCTGTGTCCTTGCAACCAAGAAAAAGTGTTTAGCCTTGCATGTTTGTTGAACAACTAATAAAAAAAAGGAAAAATGCATAATTTAGGGTTTCTTAGAGAAAGGGAGCGTTTTTCTCTTCTTGGCTGGTTGCCCCCTTCTCTTCTCTCATTCTTTTTATATCTTAGGAAACCCTAGGTCTCTATTTTACAAAATAGTCCTCCATTAAGTAGACTGTTTACATTTAAGTACTTCAATAACTATTTTCCTAAAAAAAGAGAAATAGCCTTGCATGAAATCTTCAAGCTTTGACTTAGAGGATCTAAATTGCTGAAATAAAAACCTGGATAATGGTTTAGATGCTTCGGAATGTGATTTGGACTTGTTTCTTCACGAAACCTGTTTGCTGGCAGAATTCAGATGTCATCTTTGAAAAATCATATCTCCCTTATATGACATCATTTTTGGCTGAAATTTGGAGCGTTTATAGACCTTTGAGTCATGAATCCAAAAAAATTGAGTTTGCATCAATTGTACTTCTGTAGCTCCAGATATTCAAGTTGGAATGGCCAAAGGTCAACATTGGCAGATTGCAAGATTTGACTTTGAAGGCTGCAATTTCCATGCTCTTTCTTATTTTATTTTATTGTCTTAGATGTACAAAAAGGTATGGATGTTAGCTTTTTAATGCCACTAGAATCACTTCATTTCAACCTCTAGAGCTCACGCTCTGCACAAAACATCGACTGAAGGTCAAATCTGCCAATTATCTCCAATTTACTCTTTTTTGCATCTTTCATCCAAAAGTGCCTTCAAAACATAAAACAAAGAATATCAAGGCATTTTATATATAAAACATAGGCAAAACACTAGTTAAATGTGGGTGAAACTATTAAATAATATGGTTGCATCATTTAGTAACTCTTACTTCTCCACAATCATTCAACCATTGAACTCTATAAGGCCCTTCATGTTTAATAGTGTTCATATTTAATTGTTTAACAAGTGTAATACTCACAACATTAACATAATTTTCATTATCAATAATCATACTACATATCTTATTATTTATATGGCATCTAGTATGGAATATGTTCTCCCTATGTTGTTCTATATCACCCTCCTTAATCTGAATATTAAATGATCTTTTAATCACTACAGCCTCTTCATCAACTAGATGCTTAACATCACTAAAATCTTCAAGTGGTGACATGACATCTTATCCTCTTCGGATTTGTCACTTTCAAATTCAATCTTTCCATGCTCTTTCATAACAGTAATCCTTTTATTTGGACATTGTAAAGCTATATGTCCACTCCCCAAACATCTGAAACACTTAATATCACAAATATGATTTGACAGGTTCTCAACTTTACCTTTTATTTTAGTGGTCAAATCCTAAAAGTTTTTCATGAATGTTTTTTAAAAATGAGATTAAATCGTTTTTAAAAATGAAAAAATGGATATCATAACCAAATTATGATTATTCATTTGGGTTTGGTCAAAATACAAAAAACTCATAATAATTATTCAGTTCAGAACATTAGGAATTAGTTATATTTAGGAAATGATGTGATGTTAAAATTTGAGCCTTAACACAGTTAAGCTTTAACCCAATAAGGTAAAGATTTCCTTATGAAATGAATCTACTTTGAACCTTAGACTAAACCAATAGACAGAAACACAACCTAGAAAAATAATTCTTCATAATAGCTAAACAATAGAAGTTGTTACTTACAAATCCCCAAATAAAGATGTTACAATCAATACCAAACACATCATCCAGTAAAATAACTTTATAATAAATATCAACCTCAACACCATTGGAAGAAATTGACTAGACTGGAAAAACATATACATAATTCTTTTAGTCTCTCCTATTGAAACTACATCAAAGCATGTTGACTAAAAACTTAAAACCTAGTTTCCAAACCATACCAGGTTACAAAAACTAGTCAAACGTAATTACAAACCAACAAAAAAGAATTCCTCAAAGTTATCAAAAACCATCTCAACCACCTTGAAGCTTCATCTTCCACCTTAATTACTCATAACACACACCAAATCGGTAACCATTATCTAACCTCCACAAGCCATATCAACACCATCCAAAATAACCAAATAAAATTTAGATGAATAAGCCTTTTAGGAAGAGAGTCCTAAAATCAACAAACTAATCTAGAGAAACCCTAAAATATCTGTTGCTCCAGATATAACAATCCAAAATGAATTAACCATAATAAACCAACACATATTCAATGCATTTTCCCTCTATTAATGGAACATAGATGGAATGTATGAATATAATATCCTAAAAACCTTACAACATATGATCATGACTGTTAATATCTACAAAACTCAAACCAAAACCACAAATAAAGTTATAATTAAACTCTTTATAGCTGGTTTTTCTAACTAGTTAAAAGGATGGTGGGATTACCATCTCACTGAAACACAACACCTTGAAATTTTAAACTTCATCCAAATGACTGAAGACTAAATATTTATCTTTGACTATGATGGAATCACCATTCAAGATGCAGTTTCAACCCTCATCTTAGCCATTTCCTTACATTTTATAGGAGATCCTTCCCATATTAAAGATAAAAATGTTGAGCTACATTCAAACCTTAGATGTAAAGAACTTAATGATTCTCAATGGTACAAAAATATTTTCCTTACCCAAGTCATGCTCCGAGAAGACTCAAATCAACCACTTTGGAAAGAAAAATTCCTTGCTGGTTTACTAACCATTCTAGGAGAAGAAGTCAGAAATAAAATCAAAGACACCTTTGTTTCAAAATCAATGACTAATGGTGACCTTGTTAACTTTACACAAAAGGAAGGTCTACGGATCTATCAAGACCTTAAACTCTAAAACATCTTAAGTGGGAGATGAGAAGATCTAGATAGGAATTAAGTAGTTTTTGTCAACAATTTGACTTATCCATAAAAATCCAACTTGTAGTGGAAACCATTCTAAACCCAACACAAAACCCAATAAACCACCTTCTAAAAAACTAGCCCACAAATACAAAAAAAGGTTTTTATACCAAAACTAAGCCCTACAACAAAAAGACCAATAGAAAGCCTACAAAACATTCTCAGTCAAAACCCAAGCCCAAATTTGACCTAAAAAACATTACATGTTACAAATATGGCAAGAAAGGTCATCCCTTTAGGTTTTGTCGAGTAAATACTTTAATTAAAAGAAGAAGTCATCCATCATATTCAAACTCTTTTGATTGAAACCACTAATTTTGAGACAAACTCTTCCTATGCTTTTGAAGAACCCTTCTAAAATAGATGAGTTAGGAACATCAGTTTTGATTCAAAACGTTCAACCTATACTACTTCAAAACAAATAAATGTCTTGTCCAGAGATCAAGAATTTATTCTTGAAGCTACCAGAAGTCTTAATGATCCACAATTACAAAAAAAAAAAAAAAACCAATTTAGATAAATTCATGAGTACTTTTGATAAACTAGAGATACCACAGCCTGTTAAAAAACAATCATTACCATCAACCAACACAAATACCTATAACCTTACCAAAATCCTTAACAAGAAAAATAAATCTAAACCTGTGACTAATACAAGCTATAAAAATAATGAAAGAGTTCTAAGTCAAATAGGAAAAAGAATCCTAAATTAATTAGAAGACTAATACAATTCTCACATAGTAACTTCTAGACTTTATCAAAAGACCTTCCAAATGTTCGATTGCCTTGAAATTTTAATCCAAAATAGAACAAAACCTTTAAATTTTTTTGATAAAATTTCAGCATGATCCAACAGTTAGATATAAAATTATTCTTTCTAGAGTAAAATTGTGCATTAGGAGAAATAAGCCTCTGACTGTTGAAATTGATTAGCCCATAAAATAGATGGATTAAATGGCCCCTATTGTAATAGATTAAATTAACTAAGGTCTGATCATCACTTGTTGAAGATGTAGCTGATTATTACTTAAAAGTGTATTTTTATCAAGGTTTTATATCATCATTTTACACTTGAAGTATCAATAACTTCTTAACTAGAGCATATTTTATAATAACAAGTCTGATAATATAAGATACCTTTAATTTATGGTAAATGTTCATTTTAAATACAAGTCTGTCACATAAATCAAAAGATTGATTGATGAGTTTAACTACTGAAATTGAGAAGATACAGCGAGAGCTAAGCTTAGAAAAGAGATGCTGGTTGAATTCAAATTGAAACACCATTCGGTTATTGGATCATAATTGGAGCTATATAACTTGGATTTAGGTCTAGTTTATATGGATAGAAAGCTAAGATATAGGCCTAAAACTTTCATGAGAGTCCAATATTCAAAAGGACCATTTTCAAGTTCAAATTATAGCAACAACAGAGAAGTCGAATCGTCTGCGGCCCGAGACATTCGTCGTGTTCAGCCCATATCTTGAGTTCTAGAAGTCCAAATGACATCATTATTATTTTGTTGGAAAGTTGAGATAATTTTCTAGAACTTTCATGAAGACTATCTGTTCAAATTCTGATGTTAGTAATGACATTTTATGCAGACAAGAAGATAAGGATTGCTACCAAGTCAAGAGGTGGCCACCCACTCAACAATTAGTCATCAAATCAATAGTTTCAAATTTTGGCCTATAAAAAAAGGCATTTGCCATGCATTTAAATATCTTAGTGTTCAGATCAAGATCACTCTCTTTCTTTGTATTTTGTAATGTTCAAGTTTTATTTTATGTTATATTAATCTCTTATTTATGTTTTTCATTTCCTTTACTATACTTAGTTAACTTATACCATGTTTATGTTTTTATATTTTTTATTTATATTTTTCTTCTTCATGATGTTTAGCTAAGTTAATTATGTCAAGGTGAAAAGGTTACACTAATGGTGTAAGAATAAGTATAGTATAAACTCAACATGGACTTTAATGTTTGATACTAACATGTTTTGTTTTTATTATCTTACTCACTCTTAATACCTTACTTGTTAAATGGTTAATTTAGATCTGTGTTGAACAACCTTTGGTACAACAAATACTTGGCACTTTCATAACCTAACTATATGATGTAACCGACACTTGTGCTTTGAAAGGAACTTGATTTGTTGTTAACATAAGTTATCACCATGAATACCTGACAACATTTGCAAGTATTGACATTATTCAAATAAGATAATTAATAAAATCATATTAATAAATTATAATCCGATTGAAACCTCCTTTGTGTAGTTTCCAGTTGAATAATAAAAAGAGTTTATATTACACTTATTTGAAATACTATTAGTGAATCCTCTAACCTTGACAATTGTTTTATATTTGTTTAAATCATTACATCAATATCACATCTCAAAGCTCTTTTCAACACCTTTTCTGTTATTATCTATTTCTTTATTTGTAGTTTATACAATTAACCTCCATGTGGTTCGACCCCGGTCTTGCAAGGTTATTTATTACTTCGACACTCCTACACTTGGGAGAAGACATCAACTCTTTGATCATGTCAGTAACCTCCTTAAAATTCACCTTGGCCCAAATACCTTGAATAAGCCTATTGAATGCATCTTTGAGCTTCTTTGCCCCTGATATTGTATCTGGCATAATTAAAACTTGCAATGGATCTTTAGTATATTCTTGATCATATTAGTTTCTATCTCTCTTTTTGGGTTTTCTTTTTTTTTTTCTCGTTCATTTTCTTTCTCTTTTCTTTTGCACCTCTTTCTAGCTTTAAACACCTTTATTCTCAACTCAAAACTCTTTTTTTCCTTTCTCTCGACATTTTTTTTTCTACCATTGGTCCTTCCTTTCCTTATTTCCCCCTCTATTTATAGGTGAGATATAAGCTCCTATAAACCTTTTTGCTGACATGATCGTGGCTATTGGTTTCTTTGAGTTAATCTTAATCATTCACCTAGGTTGTACTTTTTGGCCATTGTGTTTATTAGCCTTTTTGTACCACTTTTACAATGACTTTAGAGGCTCAAAACAATGTTTTCTTGGCCAAGCATGTAGTACACATGGAAGGGAAGGGAGTGGTGTGTTGTTTTGCATTTGTGGAGATTGTTAGAGGGAGAAAAGTGAGGCCATAATCTAGCCAAAACCATGGAAAAAGAATAAAAGTTTCAAAACAACAGTACGGGAGGAAAATTAGGGTGTTATTTTAACTCATGCATAAAATGATGTCATTTTACATTTTTTTTTTAAAGAGTGAAACACATCGTTTTACTTAACTTGAAGTGAAACGCATTATTTTGCCTAAACGAAACGACATTGTTTTGATATAAATGGATGCTTTGTGTTTTAAAAAAGGTTCCATAGTTTCTCTATTTTTTTAATTTGATCCTTGGATCTTTTTATTATTTTTTTGTCCAATTTCAACCTTTTTTTCAATCTCTTCTCGATTTCATTCTTGATTGCTTTAAAATGGTCCTTACATGTTGTCTTTTCCAATTCAATTATTGGCTTCCAAAATATCAATAATATAGTCACCTTTAATCATTTTCACAATATTTCTTCTTAATTTCATCTCTAATTGCATCTGTTTTTTTTTCTTTTTTTTTCTAGCTTTTTTTTAAGAGTAAAAAATTGGGTTATAATAACATTTATTTTTTTTTAATTTGGTAGTAAAATTTTACTATTTAATATAATGGCTCTTTAATCATTATTTGGAATGTAATAATCATCATGTAATTATTTCAAACTATTTTGATGGAATGAATATATATATATATATATATATATATATATATATCAGCTAACATGTAGAGTGTATATAGATTAGAATGCAATTTATAATTTGAAAATAAAGTGAAATAGCGAGTAAATCACATCATTGATCCAAAGCAACAGCAAAGAAAGGAGGGGAGTGGTGTTGAAAATTGACGTTTCGTTCGTCCTCCCTTGGCACGAAAGAGAGATCTGGTGGAGGGCATCACTTGCAGCTAAAGCTAAGAAGTTTCCTTATAAAAATAAATAAACCGGCCACATGTCCACAAGACATACCTACCCCGCCAACGCTTCATAAAGTTTATGCTTTACACTCAAACCTAAATTTAAACTAAACTAATGGCTACAGACAAGCAAGGAACAGAATTGAATGACTCGGGTCTCTCAAAACTCAAAAGATAAGACGCCAAATATAAAGGACAGCACTGCACTGCATGCATTATTGTTTTGCTTTATCTAGCTTCACTTGAAAGACTGTTAATTTCCTTCACCGGGTAGATTAGATTTGTTGCTTTTGAGGTCAGTTCTCATCTCCATCTGGGCTGCTTTTGCTGAATTCTCTAGGCTAGTATTAGATTTGGTTGTTGATCTAGACTACTTCTTTCAGAAAATCAAAGCTGCATGCTACCCTTTATTTAATGTAGTGTTGTCTTGTCATATTGAATTCTGACGTATGCTACTCTCTCAAAAATAAATCAAAAATAAAATCAAAATCAAAATGTTCTCTTGAGTTTGGAGATCTGATAGTCTTTTTCAGATGGAAACAATGTTGATGTCATTCGTTATCACTAGTAGATGGAAACAAATGCACTTGTATGATGATATGATTATTGTTTTCTTTCTTTCTGCTTTCTTTTTATGTTATTTGCTTTGCTCTACATCTCTTTCTTTCATTATCAAATCATTGATGCGATGATAATAGCAACAATAATTTCTCATACATGAATTTTTTATCCCCTTGATTCTACATCTGAAACCCGTTATCACTGATTTTTCCCATTGCTTTGTTCTTTTACTGTTTTCAGCATCTTCGATGCTTGATTTATGAATACTTAAGTAACATTAAAATTTCTGATGAGTTGTTAACATCAGATATAGGCAGGCCATGAGGAAAATAAGCTCTTTTGATTGCAGTTCATCTGAATAAGTTGGGGTGGTGAGGCTATTATCAATAATCAACCAATGGAATTTAGCTTCTCCCTCCTTTTGTTTTTGGCTTCTTTCCCTGTGATTCTGGCTCAAGAAGGAACACGTGCTACAATTTCTATTGATGGAACTATTGCAGTTGCTGCAATCGATGATAATTTTATTTGTGCTACTCTTGATTGGTGGCCGCATGATAAGTGTAACTACAACCAGTGTCCATGGGGCTATTCATCCGTAACAAACTTGGTAAGTATCTGGAGATTCTAGTTGAAAAGGCCATTGAAGGATTTAATTTGCTTTCTTTTTAAGAGGTATATTTAATAATTGCCTAGTTTTCTTTCTTTATTTTCAGGACTTATCTCATCCTCTTCTTGCCAAAGCCATCCAAGGTTCGTATCATTCTTGATAAGCTTGATGGTGAATAATAAACCTGTATCTTTCAGAATTAGCATGGTGTTGAAATATTGCTAGTCTAAGATGGTACGGCATTCTTTGTGGCTATAATAGCCTTCAGGAATTTGAGAATAAGAATTGGAGGTTCTTTGCAAGACCAAGTATTGTATGATGTTGAAAGTTTGAAAGCTCCTTGCCATCCATTTAGAAAGATGAAAGGTGGGCTCTTTTGGTTTTTCAAAGGGCTGTTTACATATGAACCGGTGGGATGAACTGAACCATTTATTCAGTAGAACTGGGTGAGATTTTATGCTTGGCTCCTCCTTTTTCTTTCTTTCTTTTTTTTACATAAATTTTCTCCCATTCTTACCATTACGCCTAGGTAGCTAAAATGTCCATTAAACCATTTTCTGTCTAATTAAGGTACAACTTTATCACTCAAATTGTTCATCCTAGCATAAAATCTGTCTCATAAAAAATAATAAAAAGAAAAGGCACAACATGTGAAACACAATTATCTAATTCTGAACAGGGTGGTAGATTCTTATTCTTTAATGCTTGACAGCTGTATTCTGAAGCTCAGAATTTGCTGTTTGGGTAATTTTAAACCTTTAAATTTAAGGCATTGTTGTGGATTTAGATTGCTTCAAGTCTTTCAACTTTTCTCAAGTCTTCAATGTAGAAGTTACTTCAAGTAAGAAGCCCCTCTAATAGATGTGTAAATGCCTTCTTGTGAGCTATGTAGCAGTGCCAGCCACCAAACGTTCCGATTGTTTATTTGTTTTCAAATTAAGCATTTCAGTCTAGTTTACAAGTTATGTTCTAAACCTTTCTGTCATTCAGATCTATTCTGATAACATGTTATCCCAGTTACTTATAATCAAGTTTACTTTTTTTAAAGCATTCAAGTTTAATCAAACATTATTTGTTGCCATGAAATTTTGCCTTTGGAATAGACTAAGAAAGGCTGAGGTTCTTCATTGTAGGGTACTTACCACTTGAATCATGCATATGCAGGGCCATTGTGACATTTGGTTTGAATGCCCTCTATGGAAGGCACCAGATTAGGAAGGGTGTTTGGGGAGGAGCTTGGGATTCTAGTAATGCTTGTGATTTCATGAACTACACTGTCTTGAAAGGATACAAGATAGATTCGTGGGAATATGGTATAAACTTCAACAATGCTCTTTACTGTTTCGATTCCATATGCTTTTCCTCACTGCTGATATTGCCTTTGTTATGATAGGTAATGAGTTGAGTGGAAGTGGTGTAAGTGCAAGTGTAAGTGCTGAGCTTTATGGGAAAGATTTGATCAAACTTAAAGATGTTGTCAACAATTTGTATAAAAACTCTGATCTGAAACCTTCACTAGTAGCACCGGGAGGATTTTTTGACAAGCAGTGGTATGCTAAGCTTCTTCAGGTTACAGGTTCAGGCATAGTCAACTTTGTAACTCATCATATATACAACTTGGGAGCAGGTGGGTTGTCGTGGTTTAATTGTACTGACATATGCTTATAATGTTATTTCCAATTAAAAATTTTTAATCAATGACAGTTCTGAAATGATGTGCATGTAATGGATGAACAGTTACACTAAGTCTCTTTCCAAAGTCACCTTCCTTGTCTTCCAGGCCTTTTTTTTCTCCCCTCGTTCCTGTGAAACAAAGAACTGATCCACCTTCTATGTCAGCCACAAGTAGTTTAAAAAGGCTCACAATCTAATTTCAGTGTGCTATTGCTTCCCTTATGAATTAACCTTGAGAATAAACCTGTTAGTTATGTTTTCAGAACTTCTTACCTCGCTTCTTCCCTTTTATAAAAATTATAATTATCAGATGGTTTAGGTCAGCAATAATAGTAAGAGTCTTCTAGAATCATATCTGACTTGTGTGTGTGTGTGTGTGTGAGAGAGAGAGAGAGAGAGAGAAACTTCTCTACTTGTATTTACAATTCATTTTCCTATTCCAGGCATGGATCCCAACCTTGTGAATAAGATATTGGATCCCCATTATTTGAGCAAGGTATCAGAAACCTTCAGTAATCTTTCACAAACGATTCAACAGAATGGTCCTTGGGCTTCTGCTTGGGTTGGGGAATCTGGTGGGGCCTATAACAGTGGTGGTCGTCATGTTTCTGATACATTTGTGAACAGTTTCTGGTAATTTTACTTGCCTATTTGTTCCTTTCTTTTTATTGAATCCCCATTATTTTTATTCTTGTAATTATTGTGCTTTTTTTCAAAGGCGGATCACTCCATTTCCATAGGTCTTTTTTTGAATATCAGGTACTTAGATCAGCTTGGAATGGCATCCAGGTATAATACTAAAGTATACTGCAGGCAGACACTAGTTGGTGGCCACTATGGTCTCCTCAACACAACCACACTTGTCCCCAATCCTGACTACTACAGGCAAGTGCACAAAACTCCTTTTATGTTATTAGAATAGTAAAATATTTGTCTCGTTGTGGAGAGAGAATTTGAAAGAAAA
Source organism: Populus deltoides (assembly GCA_015852605.2). Classification (NCBI taxonomy): domain Eukaryota; kingdom Viridiplantae; phylum Streptophyta; class Magnoliopsida; order Malpighiales; family Salicaceae; genus Populus; species Populus deltoides. Next base: position 10,205,068 of record CM027584.2, read on the forward strand.
AAAATGAAGCCATTGCTTCTCTACCAGAGATCTAATCTTAAGTTGCTTGCCTTGGATATTTGGTTTACAACAGCGCCCTTCTATGGCATCGACTAATGGGAAAAGGTGTTCTAGCTGTTGGAAGCAATGCTTCGCCATTTCTACGCTCTTATGCCCATTGTTCCAAAGGAAGAGTAAGCCACATTCTTTTTTTTTAACTTCACAATGAATTGTTAGTTGTGATAGAGTATTGAGCATTTGTAGTAATTTTAAGACAACTGTGATATGAAGAGTTCCATTTTTTTTTAAATATGGTCTTCATTGGGGCAAGATAGAGCCTTAACATAATTGTGGTATTAAACGCTTCACTTTTGTACAGTTATGAGTTCTATTAATTACATGTTCACTGGGACTTCGCGAAGCCGCTAAAATCAGTGAATGAATCTCAACTTTCTGAAATAGTTAAATCAGCTCCATGTATCTTTTTTTTTTTATTCCTGTCCTTGTATAGTGTGATTCTTTGAACTTCTCTAGTGACTTTCCCATGTGTTACAGCTTATTTCTTATGGGTATGTTTTCAATCTTTTGAGATCAAATCTAGATTTGGACAGCATTCATGGCATGCATCATCAAGCTTGTGTTCCGTGTAATGTTTGGATTACATAACCTGGAAGGCCTACATAATGTCATGTGCAATATGCGTTCTTTTACATTGTGGAAAAAGAAGAAACACGGAGAAGCTTTGTGATCTAGAATTCTTGTTTCTTCTTTCCTCCATGGCCTTCCTCTTCAACTTCCATTCACTATCTGGATAGGGGAATTTTGTTTATGAAAATTTACCTAGAGGTCTCAAAATTTTACATGACCTATATGATGCACAAACGATCAGTCTAGGTGCTAAAATTGCTGGATTTTGGCTGCAAGTCAAATTTCCTGTCATTCTATTTTTGTCGCTTTTTGGTATTAATTTCTCAAAACAAGGGCTTTTGGTTGAATCCTCTTACAATGTTCAGACATTATTTCAGACGGAATCCCCCCCCCCATATCTAGGTCATAAAAGAAGTTTGGTGTTCTCATGCAATGGTGCAAGTGGTTTATATAGCATCTGTCATCTACATGTAGATACGCGTGCTTGTGCATCCATATGTAGCAGCCCTACTCATTTCTACAACTGTTTCATGCCTCAAAACATTCTGCAAGCTTGCATAAAACACAATGGTTTTACTTGTTTTCATCTTGATACAGGCAGGTATAACGTTACTGCTGATCAATTTAAGCAATCAGACTGATTTCATAATCAGTGTTCAAAACAGCATGGACATGAGATTGACCGTGGAAGAAAACATATCTGGAGAAAACTCTTTCGTGCGTGGCCTCAAGAGATCAGTTTCATGGGTTGGGAGCCGAGCATCAGATGAACCATTGTATAGAGAGGAGTACCATTTAACTGCAAAAGATGGGAACCTTCAAAGCCGAACCATGGTTCTTAATGGAATCCCGTTAGAGCTTACAGAAGATGAAAACATTCCCAATCTGGACCCTGTCCGTCTTGATGTGAATTCTCCTTTATACATCAATCCTTTGTCGATTTCATTCATCGTATTCCCAAACTTCGATGCTCCAGCTTGTGCATGAATCTTTGAAGCAGAATTCGAGCAAAAACTTCACCTTGTTGTATATGAGATTGCAAGGCAGTGATATAATGATGTGAGCTTAAGGTAATTGTAATTATTGCAGGTGATATATAGTGATAATGAATTGAGAATAAATTGTTTCTAATTGTTCATCAGAATATATAGCTTAATGACTTCCTCATTTTTATCTCGAGAATAAACGAGAATAAATTGTTTCTAATTGTTCATCAGAATATATAGCTTAATGTCTTCAACTTTTTTATCTCGAGAATAAATTGTTTCTTGCATGTATTTCTTCGCCCCCGCCACAATTGTCCCGAAGAACCAAAGGGAAAAAAAAGAAGGGAAAAAGTTGTATGGGAAGATCTGAAGGGAAGAAACCAAAAATGCAACCTTTCATTTGCTCGTGGCGCCGGGTTTAAAACACCTGTGGTACAAAATAAACCTTAATTTTGTAAGTTAAGCTAAAATAGACTAGGGTCATAGTTATTATTAAATCCGGTCAAGATTAAATCCGGTCGGGGATTGACCCGGTCAAGAAGTTAGGTCCCGGGTTTTATGGGTTAATCCGGGTTAAATTGGATCAACTTCGGAAAAATTAATAAAAACTTTCTTCTCTTCTCGAAGATCAAAGTTGATGGCCCCCTTGCCGAGATTCAATCCTTTTTTTTTCTTTTGAAAGTTATCGACATTAGCTTCAATAGAAGCGTATTCCCCCTGTTTTTAGAATCAAGTAACGCATTATTACTTCAAAATGAATTCTTTGCATAGCCCAAACACTTAAGAAAATATTCCCGCAACTTTGTAATTTACCTTCTTTTTCCAGGAAAACATGTTTCTATATTTCCCAGCCAAATGGCTCCAGAAGCTACGGAGAATATCTAGTTCAACAGAAGCTCCCCACATTAAAATTCAATATATTTCCTGGTCATAAAAATCCATTAATCAAGTCCTCAATGGTTGATGCAGTCAAAAGAATGCAACATGTTTCATGTTCTTCTATTTCTTTACTGTTTCATACTAAATTCCTTTGTTCACCAATCAACTTCAGAAGGAAGTATGCCCATTCGATCAAGAACGAAAAATTTTGAAGGAATGACACACAGAAAGCCCTAAAATTTTCCCTATCTTTACAAGGAAAAAAAAACAATAAGTCGTCGCTCCCCTGGCTTTGGATTTTCTCTCCCAGAACCAGCCGAAGCTTTCCTTTTCGCTTGGCCAAGGCAGCTACCACAGAGGCTCGCCCACAACTTCCATCATCCCTCTCTCAGTCATCCCCTTGGCCTTTTAGTCAAAACTTAAGAGCCCATCCTTCTCCTTTCCCGGCCGCCTCCGTCTCTTGGCCAAACTAGAGTCGCCGCCCACTGACATAGGAGAATAGCCCAACAGACGTCGTCTCCAGCTTCCCTCATCTCTGCTAAACTGAGACCCAGCTCTCTCTCCTTTGACCAGGCTCCAGTGGCAGCCGAACACAACAACGTCCCTCACTCTCCCTTCCTCTCCACTGCTAACAGCAGCTCATTGTAGAGAAGATGATGATATAAGAAAGGAGGTTGAAGGACAGAAACCAGGTCTCATTCGGGTTCGCCCGGGTCGACCAGGCTTTTCCGGATTGTTGCACCGGCCGGTTTTTTAATAAACCCGGACCAGTCCAGCCACCTGGTCGATCGATTCCCAGGTTGACCTACCGAGTTGGTCCGGGTTTAATGAAGACAATATATGGATGGTTAAGAGGTTTGTTGAAAATTGTAAATGAATGCAATTTACTACAATGATAAACCAATTCGGGAATTTCTCAACTTTTATATATATATATATATATATATATATATATATATATTCTTAATTGAACGAAAGGATTTTTACGATTTTATTGGTCACGAATTTGCAAGTTAATCTAAGTTGATTCATATTTTTTTTATTGTATTTTTAAATTAATTTTTTTATATCTTTCAACATTGAGTTCTTCGATAATTGAGTTTTGTTATTTTATTCAATATACTTTTAAACGTGGTCACCCTAGTATCACGACTAGGTTAGAGATTTTGCATCTTTGACCCAGATGAGTTCAAATTGAGTTTGTTTTACCTTTTTAAATTATTTTTTTCTTAATCTTATACTTCAACTGCTAAAGATTGAGACTACGCCTTTTTAGAGCTAAAGATTTATTAGGAATTAGTCTTTAAATTATTTTTTTTCCTGCATTTCTTTCTATGAGATTATCTTGATTTTATGCTCATGGTAGCAAAGTTTTCGAGTTTACCCGATTTAACTGAATTTTTTGTTTTTGTTGTTTTTTTTTTCAGTTTCACCCTTCAGTATTGAGTTGACTCAAATCGAGTTCTTTTTACTTTTTTTTCTGTTTATTTATTGTTGTTGCACTATTTTATCATATTATTTAAATTATTAATTAAATCAATAACTCGGTCTCAAATTTTTTTTCTTTCTTTGCATTCCGCCTCAGGCTGTAATTTATTTTAAAAAATAAATTGGTAGACAGTCTATTTCGATATACTTTTTTACATAAAAAATTCAAAATATAAATCAAAAAGTTTATATATACATCTAATCAAATAAATTAATAATCACTAATGTAAATAAACAAAAAATTCATTAACAATAACAAAAAAGAGAAACATGAAAAATTAAATATAAAAACAAATATTATGCAATGTTGGACACATCATAAATATCATTTTAAAATAAATATTTTTTATAAAATAAACCTTATTTGCATAAAAACAAAGAAAATTCTTTAAAAATTAAATACAAAACAAAATATTTTTTTAAAAAACACTTCAATTCAAAAAAAAATCTGCAAAACCCGTGGCCTAGGCCATGAGACTGGAATGTGTTTACTAAATTTGTTTATTAAAATCAATAAAAAAATAATAGAAATAGAAACACATATAAAACTAAGTGAATAAAATAAAAGGAAAAAAAACTATGCGACGCCGAACATATTAAAAATATTTTTTCAAAATAAATATTTTTTTTATAAAATAAAGCTTGCCTATACAAAAATAAAAAAAAAAACTTCAAAAATTAAATACAAAACAAAACATTTAAAAAAAGATCTTTATCCAAAAAATGCTACAAAACTCGTGGATTAAGTTATGAGACCGAGATAAATCAATAGAAAAGAAATTGAAGTAACAACAAAACCAATTTTTTTTAAAAAAAAAAACATAAGGCAGTATAATAAAATTTCTAACTATATCAACTCTTAAAACTCGTGATTCATGTCATTAGATTGAAAGCACAATAAATAAAAAAACCATGAAACTCAATCCCTAATAAATCAAAAGTCAAATGATGAAATCAAGAAAAATCTTTATCGTAAAAAAAAATATAATTAAAAAAATGAGGGTGAAAATGATAACCAAACTTCAAAAAAAAAATTATTGGGTAAATAAATATTTTACTAATCATAAAAAAATAGAATGAAGAAAATAACCCCTTACAAATATTTAATGACTAATTGACCTTTAAAAAAGACGAATTCCACTGTCGCAATGAATAGTCTTTCTTTTGTGTCTGTATGCACATTGAACTCTACATTATTTTAGCAGAATGTAGAGTTGCAGCGCAATGGATCAATATTACTGCACTAAAAAATCAGAGTGGATAACAGAAAGAAGCACAGAAGGATCAATATCAGTTCCAAAATCCACTAAAAAATCAGGGCATATTGCCAAATCCCAAATGTGTGTAGGAATTACATAAATGGTAAAAGGAGAGAAACCAAGCAGATCAGTACTGCGTGCAACCACCTATCCTCTACTTTCCAAGCAAACGACGACCACGTTGATTAGCACCCCTCACACGGTAATTTAGCTCATCCACATCATTCTGGAGATGATCCAGAGAGTTGGTTTGCCTGCAATTATAGAGATAACACAATTACAGAAGGAATATTCTTGCAAACATTTGCACCAAATAAACAAATGCTGCTGAGATATCATATAACAAAACTCACCTGTCAATTTCGGTCCCCATGTCAACCGCCATATTCTTCAACTCTCCTAATATATTACTCAAATCAGACAACGAATCATCTTGCTTGACTTCTCTAACTGTTCCAGAAGAATCCCAAATAATTAGAGATAGGTCGGATTGAAATAGCAGATACTCATGGCAGACTTTAGTTCTCTTGTACATTGACAAGACAGAAACCCAAAATGAACAAATTGACTGTCCCAAATAATGAAAGACGGGCAAACTAAAATTGTGGATAATGTTCTTGAACAAATGACTTGGTGACTGGGTAGTACAAGCCTGTCCTTCTGATCTAACTTTCTAATTTCTATATACCCCTTCCGGAGACGAGGGAAAAAGATGGACACGCTTACCAATATATAAAAATCCTAACCCAAAGTGAAAACCCTAAATTGATCTAGAAGGGAAAAAAATAGTGCATTGAATCTCATGTTTGAAAGAATAGGACAAAGGTCTCTGTCACAGCCCCGCCACCAGATGGAAAGGAGGAAAGAAGAAGGGAAACCATCTACGAAGTTCATAATATCAAGATAGCTTCATCTATTGTCATTTTTATTTTTATTTTGAAATTATCTGTTCCACAGCCACATAGCAGTATACCTTTTATTTGCTATGAATAATGAGCACATCACAAAATAAAAACAAACCTCAACTTTCTGGAATGCGTTGGTTGGCTCAGGAAGGGGTGTTTGCATGCTAGACTGTCCCTTAGGTGCAGGATTCAACCCCAACTTCTCCCTCTGCTCCAAGTGGTTACCTCTCCTTTGAGGTGAAGCATCTGCAAAAGATAGCAAACCACAAATACATTAAAAGACAAAAAAAAAAAAGAAGAAGAAGAAGAAGAAGAAGAAGAAGAAGAAAAGAAGAACTCTGATAATTTTATATTATTTCAACTTCATGCTTTTGAGCCCTTTGTACCCCTCAACCTTTTTCAGAAAATAAACAATAATAGGTAGCCTAATGTAATATCAAGTTTTGAAGGGGGAAAAAATTGACAAGTAGATCACAGCAAATAGGGATAGAAAGTAACCTCTTGTGATAACAGGGCCTGTAATTGGACGATTCTTTTTCGGCTTCCAAGTTTTAGAGAACATGCCCCCAAGACTTCCCAAAAGCTTCTCACCCTGGAAACAGAAACAACCATGAAATTCCTTTTAGTCGATAACATCAATGGAGAACTATAAACTAGAAAAAAAATCAAGAGATTGCAAGGGCACAAGAACTGATATTCTAGACTAAAGTCTTAACAGATTAAACAATGATTTTTCCAGTACACTGCTGTTTTTGGTTGGTGGCAGGGGTTTGTGTCCAAGAGTTGAAGCCTAGTGGATAAGGGGGCAATGGTTTTCACCTCTGTTAGGTTTCTTCAAAATACCCCCCCAACAAACTAAACTCACAGGGCTCAATCTAAATAAGGAGCTCTGAAATTTCAAAAGTCTTATTGGAAATCATAAAACACAAGAGTAATAGATCTATAAAAATTCATGCAGTATGCAAAAGACGATAATGTTATAGCAAACTCATCAAACAGGATGGTGCTTCCAAAATAATCCAACTAAATATGCAATAGAAAAATTCCAAACACCATTTTATAGATTAGTGTTAAAATCGGTTATGCACTAGCTCATCTCATTAAGTGAGAAGATCTAAGCAGCATGCATTAAATTCATGAACCATAAAGTAAGATCTCAAACTAAGTCCTACCCGACTAAGATCATGATCGATCTCGACAGCAACATCGTGGGTCTTGGTAATTTGCTCACCCTGTTGATGCAAGGTGATCAAAGTTCTTGTTGCACCCTCTCTCATGTCTTCAGCAATCTTCAAGCAGCCATTTACTGATTTTGTGGTCTCCTCAGCCTTGTAAACAGCATAATTCTCCAATTCTTGAACAGATTGGTTCTCCAGTCCCTCCTGAATCACGGAAATCATTATTGTACTTATGTCTTGCTGCTGAAGCAAGGAAATATGTGGATGAAGCCGACGACCCTCTTTCCTCGTCACCATCAAAAGGATTAGTGTTAAAACAGGGTGCAGTTAGATTGGGTTCAGAAGAAGTTTTTCTTGAAGGTTTAAGGGTTTTCTTGGTGTCAAACTCGTCATCAGAATCAAAAAGGGTTTGGCCGAGAAGGAGCTGGACATTCAGGGTCAACCCTGGTATGCTTAGAAATCTTCAAGGGAGATTTCTTTGAACCAAACATTATGTGAATGAGTGTAACGAAGAGTTAAATAAAGGAGATGCTGAGCAATCAATTGAGATTCCTGCATAAAATGAAGAAACAAAAAACATGTGAGATACTGGTGGTTGTAAGATAACTATCACTATCAATTGATTCAACACAAAAAGGAATCCAGTGCAGTTCGATTTAAGCACATGAAATTTTGATTTCAATAAAATCACAATTGGAGAACAAAAGGGATCACCGTAAAGAAGGTATTCAAAATTCTATTTGTGTAACCAAGGCAGAGAGTAAAAAATACAGTAATTTTATTATAGAATATTTTGAAAGAAAGAAAATGAAAAAAGAGAAAAAAGAGCATAAAACACAATCATCAATCATCAACATGTCACCCTAATTAATTTGGATGTGTTGCGATAATAACCTCAAACCTACAACTGTAATCAAGATTGATTTATTTTATTCATTTTCTTCATATAACCCAAAAGAAAAGAAAGAATCTTGAGCAAGCAAGTAGAAACAAGAGGATCTTTTTACTAGAAGAAAATTAAACAAGATTTATTCAATTTTATTTATTTTATGACATTCATCAAGAACCAGAAAGAAGAGAAAGAAGCTTGTGTTTTCCGAGCGTGCACGCAGAAACATCAATTCTCCGTTAAAAACCCAGAAAGCAAGCAAACAAGTAGAAACAAAAGAAAGCCACAATAGAAATTAAAACAAAAAACAAGCATAAACATACCTGATAGAAATTAAAACAAAAAACAAGCATAAACATACCTGATAGAAATTAGACTGGTGCAGGTAACAGTAGCAGTTGCAGTGCAAAGGAAACCCAAACAACCTCTTGCTGTTTTTACAAAGAGAAGGCAAATTTCAACGCGGAGGCACAGCAAAGTCGTGGGTGGCCAATTGCCTTTGGATCAGCGATAGGATACAAAGAAACCGGTTCTAATAATAATAAATAAATAACAAGAATAACAAGAAGAAACAGTCGTGTAATGTGACCCGGCCCTTTTTTTTAATCAACAAAAAAACAATTATATATCTATAAAAAAGTTTTTTCTATGTATTTTTTTAGAAAATTAAAAAGTTTATGTATATATATATATAATTAAATAAATTACATGTGTCTTAATAAATAAATAAAAGACCTAAATCATGGGTTATAACTTTTAAAACATGTTTACGATGACAAAAACTCTTATAATTATAAGGAGGCCAAACAAATACAAAGCAACCTCAGACTATTTTTGATTTTTTTTCTCCTTTCAATTTTAGTATATGCAAAATCTTTCATTTAGAGGTTGGATAAATAAATAAAGGTATTTAAAACCAAAATTTAAAGATAACCCTGTCTTGTTGCATAGAGTTGTTGTTCATCGAAAAAAGACTTTTAAAATCCCATGTCACATCGAACAAGACCAAAGAGGTTTGACGTTCGCAAGTGGGGAAAGACACCATCTTTGATTTTGTCCAACATTGACCTCCACCATAAAGATATCATAACCTCTTACTAAAAATGGTGTCTCTTTCGAAATATGAGTTATCAATGATGCGTCGATCCATGCCACGAAACTTCGAGGAAAAACCAAACACTTTGAAGGATGCCTTGACCAGTAAGACTAAGATAATAAGCTAGAAAATTCCAATGACAGATTTCTATTTGATTAATCAAAGCATCCCAAGCCACGGAGTGGTGAACAGTAAAACAAATGGTCAAGGCACAAACTCACACCCTATACATTCAGATTAATCTATTGTGTTCCCACTAAAATGCGGTGCAGAATATCATTCAATGTCGCGTTCATCAGACCCTAAAAAATATAGCAAAGAAGTAAATATTGCTCATAGCCCTTCATTTGTAAATGTAATAATATTTCCTTCATTCATATGGCTGTCCTGTAATCCGCTGAATCTTCAAAAACCATATTCACAAAACTTGCCTTCTAAAATGTTCTTGTAACTGATATGTACTGACATGTTACTGTACGGATTTCTGTCAGAAATCTAGAAAAATCATCCTGCACACAAGCATACAATATCATCAATCAATTCTAGTAAAACCCAACATGCAGCAGTGAAGGTGTTGATAGATTAGTGGAAAGAATTTTGAGTTTCATGCACAGATATTGTAAAGGGTGCCAGGGATACTTATTTCTTTACTAAGACCTTGTCACTCGATGATGTGGCAGTTTGTGATTGGTGATTTATTAGTTAATTCATTCCATAATTATCATTATATCTCTAATTGTGATAAGTTTCACTTAACAAGGAAGGGTTCATAAGGCAGCCACAAGTTAGTTGAGGCTAGAGTTTCTTTGAGTCAAGCTCCATGCATGGCTACTAAGTATCTCAACCAGATTGCACTAGTCGAGAGAACATAAAATGAAGGCTTAACCTGTCATGGAAGAAACCCTACTAGTTGGACACACTTCTTTGGCTTGTATAAATTGCAAATGAAGTCACCACCTCTTCAACAGAAGCTTAAATCAAATAAGAAAGCAACTGCAATCTTGTTTCTATTTTTCCCCTCAATGCTAGAGAAAGGCCATGACCCAGTTATGATCCAACCATAGCAGCATGCCAGTAGAGAGAATTCAGAGATAATCGATACCTACAGCATATATGCATGAATAAAAAAACATGCTCTTCACCCCCGTGGTTGAAATATTAAGATGATTCCTAAGCAATGGTCCCTCTTCCCAATATATGACATATGTTCTCATAGTTCTTACAGTTGATCAGAATTAGCTGTCTGGACAGCTGAACGCATGGCCATGGTAGCTTTAACTGGAACCCCCCACCCAATGAATTTGGCATGGCAAAGACATGTGGCAAACCAGTGCCCTAAAACAATTTAACCTTCAGAAGATGATGATTTGTGAAACAAATATGGTGTAAACGAACTCTGATGAACAATTTTTTGTGAAAATATCTCACTGCACGTCTCTCTTGAGCATCAGGTCACAATGAGAGCTGGAAGAAAATCCAAGATGCGAAATTACATACTAACAAAAGTTTAGCCAGTATCATTTGAGGTTCAGTCAGCATTCTCAGTGTAACTGTGCACTGAAATGCTAAAATGCTGGAGACATTTTAATACATGCTACCCATATATTTTTATATAATTGGTGCACATATGGTAAATGCATTTTTCACATGCTTGCTATCATATACTGAACCCTGCAGTTGATTTATCTCGTAGGCAGCTATCTCAGAACCAAATTCAGACATTATAAAACAAACAAAAAATATCAAACAGCATCCTCAGGCGTCACTGAATAAAAATAAATGCAATCATGCCAACACAACACACAACAGCATCTTAGATGCAGGAATACCTGCAGAGCATTGAAAGAAGGATTAGATAGACACAAACCTGAACCCTTATTTCCAATTAATGGATTTCCACAGTTCGTAATGCCTATGCTGCTTCATGGAGATGCCCGACAGCAGCAAAAAATTTCCTCCGTTCTCTTTCAATCTTACTCGGAAAAACAAGAAAGACCTTCAGAATTATGTAAGCCTCTATTAAGTAACATGATGACTGCAAATCAACCATCAATACCTGTGCCTCTAGTTCAGATATTCTCTGCAAAGATGCTTGTTCAATGCAAGCACGGCGCTTGCACTCCTCTTCAAGCAAACCCGTCATTTGGTACCGCAGTTCAGCCATTTCTTGTGCTAGGTCATCCGCTTCTTCCTTTGCCTTTGATTTTTCCTCTCTCAATTCATCCTAGTAATAATTCACATGTTAACCTCAGCAAGCTAACAAAAAGATACAAAATTCAAAACACTGCAAGTACCAGAACAACTTAATTATGTAATTAAGTTTATCAGCATCTTAGCACTGTTTAACATAATTATAGATCTTCATAAGTCAAAATCCATACCTTAAGCTGCTTCACAAGAACTTCATATTTTCTTATCTGATGTGACATGCTCTCCATCCACTTCTTCAAATTTGATTCTGGTCCCAATAGCGTTGCAAGCTTTGAAAAGCATGGACCTAAGGCCTCTCTGCATGCATTTTACAAAAAATAGTAAAAGCATCACGAAAAAATCAATGAAATTCTTAAACAAAGTCATATTAAAAGAATTAATGCCTATCCTCTATGTTAGAACTTAGAGTTAAGGAAATGCCCATTGTTTAGAAAGGCACAGCATCCAAAATACATCTTTGGAAAAAGCTTTCAAAATAAAGTGTTCAATGTGTCTTTTTGTGGATGCTAAAGCCCAGAATTCTCAAAGGGAAGAGGTTAGTATCTAAGAGTTCTTAGCCTGGTACAGAAAGTAGCTGTAGAAATTGAGTAGCATGTAATATCAAGAATATAAATTTATGATCTAACAGCAAGCAACTAAATTAATGGAAATGCATGTTTTAACTTACCTCATTTCTTTTGACATATTACTTTGGTGCTCTATCTCACTTGAGCATGATTGAGTATTAAGTTGTGATGTGTCCTTGTTTTCAAGCCATTCCTCAATCTGCTGAAGAAATAATTTAGAGTTCACATCAGACGTAACAAGTTTGTCCCTCAATTCTATGTTCTCTTTCTCTACACATTCAATAGTTTCCTTTGCCTCAAGAATCTGAAATTCAAGTTCTTTAATTAACCCATTCATCCTAGCATTTTCTTGGATGGTTTCTTCCTGGGTTTTTTTAGCTTTAAAGCAAGCCTGCTCCAAAGCTATCATATCAAGCTTCATGCTCTCTATTTCACATTGGGAATCTAGAGTTAGAGATGAAATCGACTCCTCCAGCTTCCCTATGCACAAAGCTGACTCCTGCAACTCTATTTCTTTGCTCTCTAGTTCCTGTAACAATAACAAGTGCTCTGAATCACACCTTTTCAGTTCCTCCCTTAACTGGCCATTGTTTGCTTGTAAATGTTCCATATTTGCTAATTTCAACTCAAGCTCATGCACATGCCCCCCCAGGGTGTATACCTCTGTATTCGTCGCATTTAGCTGATCCTGCAAGTAATCTATGAAAGGTGTGATGATCAGGTTAAAGCCAAATCAAAGAATCATATGAACATCCAGTCAGGAACTGAGGGAAAATGCAGCCATCAGTGACATACATATGTAGTATAAATTCAATTCTAATTCAATATCTACCTCTAGATGGTAATGAATATAGCAGACAACAAATATTAAAACCCTCTTGTACAACCATAGCTATGAAAATCATTTGATGGAATTTTGGACATAGGTGATTATTTGTCTATGTACAACTTCACTATTAATTAATCAAAACCTCAGTTTCAACAATGAACTTAACAAAAGGAGCTCAAAGATTAAAATTATAATTCTCAGTATTAAGACAGACCAAGTGTAGCATTTGATATTCAACAATTAATGTTTAATTTTGACATGAACCTATTAAATTTTTAAGATATACCAAAAAAGGAAGGACCACTACCTATCTCTTGAGAGCAGTTCAACAGCTCTCTTTCCAACTTCTGAATGTGTTTCTTGTCTTCAGTACGAGCCTCTGATAATTGTTTAACATGTAGTTCTAATCTCTGCATCCACAAAATCTGAAATTAGATCTTTTTGTTCATGTTCATTCTTTAGCTATGTTTTTCAATTCTCACAAGACAACTACAAGCACATAGTAGAAAGCAGAACAGAGGATGAGCTATGAGATCAAACGTGAAGTGTTTTCTTCTATTTTTGTGTAATTTGTCTGAACCCTTGTTCTTCAATCACTAGCAAAGTAAAAGTGAGTGGTTAAGACTGTAAAATACAAATCAAATAAAGATCATTTGAAGATTAAATGATTAGTGCCAAAAATTTGTTAATTGAGAGTTGGAATTGAACTCCTGAAACTGACTCACCAGTTAAACAAGAGAATAAATGTCCGTGTTTGTGGAGGGTAGATTTTCATCAACTAAAATAGTTTCAATTGATATGAATGGGATTAAATGCTGTTTTCTTAAAAGGATTTCCAAGAATGGACAAAAAGATTTGGGCCAGAGGACGTATTATTAGGCGATACACAATCCAAATCTTAAAAATGAAAACATTGAACACAGCATTTAAGCAGGTGGAGTTTTAACTTCAACCATCTATGTGATCCTTTGACGGGGCACCCGGGCAGCAGCCCCAAAGGTCTTTAGAAGGCATTCTAAGATTGATTTCAACACTCAAGCATTGATTTGGCACATGGCTAGTGATGGAATACTTAGTTGGGAACTTGATTAGATCATAAGGGTATTTTGGTAATTATTGGATCTGCTGGAAAATCTAGAAATTACAATATTTTATTTTATTAGTCTTAGAGTTATTAGGTTTTCCTATTCTAAAAAGGAATAGTTACGTTGGAGGTTTAGGAATCCATGTCTTATTGGATTTGGACTCCCAAAACTCTATAAAAAAGCATGTAGTCATTCAATATTTTGATTACAGTTTATGAATAAAATTCCAGCAATTTGCTTGCGATTGTGTGTCTCAATCTCTCCTAAGTGTGACTCTTAAGAACCCTTGTGTGAAGCTTAGGTTTTCCTTTTCCTTAGGTGTGGCTTGTAGAAATCTATAGTTCCAGCAAAACCCCCAACAATACAGCCCTAAACAGCCTCTGAAATCAGATCCAGAACAGCCCCCTAAGCTGTCCTGCATCATCCTTCCATGTGATGCATATTTGCTAGGCAGATCATGGAAAGGCCTGAAGCAAGGTAAATCGAAAAGTTCTTCCCACTTAGGCTAAATTCATCTTGAACACACTCCGGAAAATGGATACAAAACTTAACCATATAATATGAATATGAACACAAGTAATGACTTACATATCATAACATAAATTTTGCATAAAAGGAATAACAATCAATCTTGCATAAAATAAAAATTCACCCTGATAAGTTCAAAGCTCTGGGGTTGTGAATCTCTCAACATGTCCTTTTCTTTTCGCAGCTGCAGTGATGCAAGAAATAAATGGTTGAAGAGTTAGCTGCTATGTGAATTTAGACAGAACAACAGAGTCTTTGGTTGATGAAAAAAGAACCTCTCTGCATCGAGTCCCAATTTGCAAAAGTTCCTCAGCATCAAAAGAGCTGTCTCCATCACTTTTGGAGCTACTCGACATTTAAACAAGAAAGCCTGGATTGCAAGCACAAATGAATAAAACAGAGATAGATGCCTAAACTATCAGCAAGCAAATCAGAAATCTAAGAAAACACTTGAAGCATAGAATGCATGTATATGGTCATGTCAATTAAAGGAAAATCTAAAGTCTTCACATTTATCGAAAGGCGGACAAACATTCTACAAAAAAAAGAAGGCAAAATGAAATGAAAAGGTGCAAAAAGATGGAAACTTGTTATATTCATCATCTTCTTAAGCATAAGCACGAACCCTTTTTTCGTTTCTACAAATCAACATTGTTTTGCATGATTCTGATAACATTGGTTGATAGCTAAAAAGGGGAAATGCTCATTTTTGCAAATAATAATAATAACAACGATGAAAAAGAAATGATATAGAAGGACTCCTGCTCCATTGCTTGTGCTGGTATAAGAAAAATTGCAAGAGTATTGCTAGAACTAACATGGGTTTTCTTCATTTTATGATATAGAGCGAACCAGTAACAAAACAGAGTTAAGATTAATAATGAAGGGGAGACATAGTAATCTATGAATTAGAAGATTATCAATCGAGACCCAAACCCCATGAAATTGAAACGTAAATGAGGCAACTTCGAATGAAAATAATCATCAAAATCATGACATAGAGATTTACCTGAGAAATAACTCTGATAATAGTAATAAGAGAAATATAGATTCAGCTTCAGTTTTTGGGAGAGGATGAATTTAGAGATTACCGACGAGTAACGATAATAATAATGAAGGCTGGGCTTTGCCTTGTTTTGTTTTGCTTGGGATTATTAAAAGTTTTTCATAATTTCAATCTATATCCTTCCTTATATTTACATCTAGACCTCTGATTTTAATTAACTTAATTCTCACCATCATATTTGATAACTAGAAAATTTAAAACAAAAATCATAAAAAATATAGGAAATATAAATAAAAAGGAGGGAGGGAGGGAGGGGAGAGAAAATGATGACCAAATATTTTATATTTTTTAATTTACTCATTTTCAAATATATTTTATCACACCCACTCACGCATCAATATTTTAATTTTAAAAAATAATTTTAAGAATTGTTATATTAAAATTTCCATTTTATCAAATTCATATAGAAAACTCAGTTGCTCAAAATAAATAATGAATATTTATACAAATTAATTAGAAATGAATGAATTAGAGTGAATTATTTTTTTTAATAAATTGTTTTACCCAAAGAATGATTTTATTAACATTATGAGAAAAAAAATATCATTATTAAAAACATTAATATAATAATCAAAGCATATAAGATAAAGATAAATGAAAATGAGAAAATGGATGTAATGATATATATCATTAACCCAAACCCCCCCCCCCCCCGAACTACCCATATATATCATTAACTCCCCTTGGTGAAAATATTTATCAATAAATTCAGTTAATTTTAATAATTTCATTATTTTCATCCCTTTTGTTTATTTTATTTCAACTGTCAAGTTAAGATCATCATTATCATAATAATAATTAAGGGCCATAGTCTCAGGAAAACAAAAAAAGATTACCAAATCAATAGAATATTATAAATTTAACAGATAAAAAAATAAATAAATATAAATCACCTTCCATAACGGATAAATTCTCATATGATAGCTATTTAAAAGGAAACAAGTCTATTAAGGAAAAATCAATAATTATAAAAAAAAAAAACCTTCCATAAAGAAGAAATTCTCAAATGGTAGCCATTTACAAAAAAAAAAAAAAAGTAATTATGGAAAATCAATATTTTTGGAAGAAAGAATAAAATACCTGAATAATCAGGATTTCTTTAAAGACAAAATTAAATCTATAATTAATTGTCTTTGATTTCCTAATATAATTTGGCATTGTAAATAGGAAGAAGAGAACAAAGGAAAAAAAAAAGAGGAAAAACAGGCAGGCAATTAGAAAAAAAAAGAAAAAAAGAGAGAGAGTGTGTTTAAGCAATAATTATTGATGAAATACACAAGAATTTAGTGTAGCTAGAGAGTGTCTATTTCTTCTTTTCAAATGGAGGAATTGACATGCAAAATCTTGGCTCTAGCTCATGTGAAGAATGAATTCATTCAATTTCTCATATAAATATGTGATTGTTACCTTTGGTCTATGAGTTGACGTTTAAACAAGCCAACTGTTTCTCCATGTGTCGTAGGGTTAGGTTTCTATAAACATGCAAAGTACAATTCTTGCATTATGATACTTCAATATGATGAGCTCTAAGTTGTTTGTTACGGGTTTCTTGTGATGTCGTCGGGCGACCTTAGAAGTTTTTATCGTGTCTCCTAAAAAGATATGGCATTTAAAAAGTTTTTGAATTTAATTGTAAAATTATAATTAATATTTAGGAGTCGCTATCCAGTATTATGATTACTTGAAATCTTCAGTCTACGAGAGTCTGGATAAGAGACTAGTTGTATAAGAAAAAGACACATCACCTTAAAAAAATCTCAAAGGGGAAATTAATTTAAAAGATTTTGAGATTTTTTTTTTGAAAATGTTTTCAATTTTTTTGAAATATTTTGGAGAAAACCGGTTATTTTAATATCAAATTTGTATTTTACAGTGTAAATATACAACCCGATATTATGCAAAATTAGTAGAAAAATATTTGAGAAAATCACAATTTTTTTAAAAAATGATTTTTGAATTTTTTTAAATATTATAATATATATATTATTATAAATAATATATATATTAAATATATATAAACTAGGCCGACCCAGCTGACTGGGCTTAGCGTAGCCCAAAGAAGGGTTGGGTTAGCCCAACCGATCTTTTTTCTTTTCTTTTTGTGGGCCGGGACCAGCCCATACATTTGGATTGGGCCATAACAGGCCCAACCCATGTCCTATGTTCATGTAGTGGACAAAAGGGTAAAGAAGAAGAAGAGGAGGAGGAGGAAGAAGAGGAGGAGGAAGAAGAAGAAGGCTACCTGGCGTGGTGGTGGTCTGGACTCGGAGTAGCTTCGATCGATGGCTCAAGAGGCATCGGTTAAGGGAATGGTGGTCGGAGTCGGTTGTGGGAGGAAGAAGAAAAAGGTTTGCAGATGAGAGAGAAAGGCTAGAAGGAGAAGAGAGAGAGCCGCGGTGGCTGCTTGGTGACTGGATGGTGGTTGTGTTGGCTTCCTATGATGGAGTTGGTGGCGAAAAAGCTAGTGGTAGCATGGTTCGGAGGCTAGAACAGTGGAGAGGGAGGGACAGAAATGGAAGAAAACTAGGGAAAGTGGCTGGTTTTTCATCAACTTTGGACCCGATTTTCTTCATTCCCAGGCCATGAAATCCACCCCTATTTATAGGAGGTGGAAGAGGGTAATCTTGTCTCCATAGGGAAAAAAAATTTAGCCCTTAATTCAGTTGGGAAGGATCTCAACGGTTGGTTTAAAAAAGGCACCATGAACTGTCAAATTTGACAGTTCAAGGCTGCTTGAGTTGGCCTCTTTAGGCTAGCGTTGGGGCCGCTATAATGTTAATAGGTCTGAACGGATCATACTCAAGGATAGAGGGATGTTAGGTGACCATTTTGGTTCATGTGTTGTCAACTTTGGTGGACATATAAGGCATTAAATGCACCTGAAAAGGAGCCACCCAGGCAGCATTCTCGGGCAAAATCGAGGAAGACAATGAACAACGACCAGACGACGCGTCGTGTGGTTTTTTTTTAATGCAAAATGGCATCATTTAGGTTTAAATTAGGGATTTTTGTCCAACTTTATTTTATTCCTTCAACTTTTAATTTTGTTCGATTGTACCCTTAATTGGCTCTAAACTTGTGATTTAGTGCAATTTTGCCCTTGCAGAACTTCAATTTGAACCCTGCATTTACGTGCCTCTTTAACTTTCACCCTTGGTCTTAGATTTATGCGGTTTTATCCCTAATTGACCATTAAACTTTTAATTTCTTCAATTTCACCCCCGGTTTCAACCAATTAAACCCCTATAGTTTGACACCTTTTGCAGATTGGTCCTTAGCTATGAATTTTATCAATTTGACCCCTAATTGACCCCAAAACTTTCATTTTCTTGCACTTTTGCCCTTGATTTCAATCAATTAACTTGGTAAAAATTAAATTTGGTCTCTTAAAATTCCAATCTTCTCAATTAAGCCCAAATTAGACTCCCAAGCTTAAGTTTTCACCAACTAAGCCCCTAATAAAATTAATTTTCCCATTTAAAGTATAATTAAATCCTTGCACTTAATTAAATCCTTCAATTGGACCTAAATTAATTTTTAAACATAATTAAAATTTAATTTGGCCCATGATTAAATCAAATTAGCCTATTAAAATTTTAATTATATCATTTGACTTAATTTTAAGCAACTTCATCCAATAATCATTTAATTTGACATTGAATTTACATATTTGTTTTTTATTTTTGGACATAATGGGGTACAATTAGGCCTTAAATTTTCTCTAAAATTGCAGCTGTATTCCCCAACCAACTTTCTCCACGTTACTAGCTTTTATTTTATTTTTTATATAAAAGAGTGAATTTTGGGGAATAACCTAGAATTGTGTTATGACATTGTTTATGAGTTCCTATTTCTCATTGAAATGCATGATATTATTGCTAGCATGAAGAAGGCTATTATATGTATAGTGTATTGATGATCTCATTCAATTTCTTTCTATATTGCTAATCCATCTTTTTTGGGGATAAATATAAGCATGATTATGTTAAAACATCATGCCTACCTTGTCTAGTTTATTTAAGAACATCATCAACTTTTATACGTGTGTATAAGATCAATAACAAATCAATAATTGTTTCTTAGGCAATGTTTGGGGCTTTATAGTTTTAACCCTATCATGAACATGATTTTATCCTTCAAAATTGGCTAGGATTGAGTATGTGTCTAATTGTAAATGCAAAAACAATATTATGAGAATTGATCATAATAGGTATCTTCTTTGCCATTCACATTATAAACCCCAATATAAAATTAGTGAATCATTACTATGTAGCGAAATTCTTAATGGAAAAATAATTATAAATATGCTATGATTATAGGTAAGGGTCTCCAGTGAGCTAGTTTAAAAATATATATTGATGAATTAAATAATAAAGTGGTATGCAAAAGTATTGGTCGGTGAGTTGTAAGCCTCATGATAAATTTCATAAATTCCAACTAGGGAGAAAATGATACATTTAAAAGAAAATATTTGGTATGACTATGGGTTTAAATCCTTAGAAAAAATAAATTAAACTAGAACCTTGGATAAAATAAGAAATGGAATTGTGCATGGAAAATACTGACGGTCAAAGTTAAACTGAGCATGGTAGAGTAAATTGTAACAAAAAATAATAAAAATTAAGAATTTTTTTATAATTATGACTTGTAGAGGAAAGATATCAAGTGAATTAAAATAATTTCGGATAATATGATAAAAGATTCAGTGTAGGAAAAATATAAACGAATGAGTGTTTTTACAAAAACTAGTTAAGAAAGGTTAAAATAGTAGTAACTTTATAAATAAATGAAGAAAACTTTCTTCCCCATTAAAAAGGTATTAAAAAGGGTTGGCCATAAGATTAAAGGCAATAATTGCCTTGAAAAACTTATTATCTTCTATTTTTTTTCTCCATTTCTTCAAGATGTAAATTAAAGGGGGTTGTTCTTGGGGAGGAACTTATCTAAGAAAAATAACTAAGTTAGGAATTTAGAGAGAGAAAGGGAGGGAGGGAGGGAACAAAAGGAAGAAATACAAATTTAAAGAAACAGATGAAATTATGGAAGAAACTACATTCTAACTCACCAAATTGAGTTAATTTTTTTTAGATAAGATGAATTTGATGTTTTTATTTCATTCAATTGAATTTTATAGAAAAAGGTTAAGAAAACCTTAAATGTTCTTTGTTAGGGTTTATTGATGTTTGTGGATATTGTAAGTTGTGGGATGAAATTATGATAAATAGGTGCTTGAAATTGTTAAATTATAGATAAAATGAAAGAATTAAAGAATAAATTTTGGGTTTTTAACCTTTTTAGTGGCCACTTGTAAGTGTGATTTCGGGGGATTTGGGAAAATTTTGTAAATTGTGAGATTATATGTAAATTGATGTATATGTAGGCTTAATTAGTTGTAATTGAGATATAACATTAAATGATTGCATGCTTTACATATTAAAATAGGAGTTTTTGAAAGTTTGGGAATTGAATTTTGGAACATTAATATGGAAATGTTGAAGGAAAATGATGAAATGAAACAAAATTAAAAAAAGAACATGATTTCCTTGCTTGCTAAGTGATCGACGATGTTTGAAAGTTGAGGATTTTTCTAATTGGGGGATAAATTGTTGAATTGATTTGTATATTGTATGTTTGACATTGAAATTAACACGTTTGAGTAATGAATTATGGAAGTTATAAATAATTATGAATTTAATTGAAATTGGTTGAATAATTAATTTAAATAACTTTGGAAAATTTAGGAAGTCAATTGTTATTGTTTGTTTAATTTGTGTTATTTTTATACTTTGCATGATTGATAAAAACTTTAAATGAAGTTAGATTAAATTAGCATGTGAAATATAGAATTTAAGTATATAGGTTTGGAAAGAATTGGCATGTTGAGTTGGACTCAATTTATATGACTAAGTTATAATTCTCTATGAGTTTGAATTGAGCTATCAATGCTTGAATTAAAAAATAAAAGATTGAATTAATATTGTTGTATTTTTTTCTTATTAATGTGGAAGTTTAGAAATTATATTTGTTATGAAATCTCGATATAAAAGGAAAATATAAATGTGTTGTACCTTATGGAAGAATAAAAAACCAAATTTTAATTGCAAATTATAGTGAGAAATAACTGAACAGTAAATTATGATAATAAATGTGTTGAAATTAAATGTGGATAATTATGAGTATGAGATGCTTTGATATGGACAAAATTGGTTAGTATGAAAGTTAACTTACGAGTTAAGATAGTGATTTATTGATAAAGATACCTATTTTTGAATTAGAAGGGGTATTCGGAGCTAAGACTTCAATATACTATTTGATAAGAGGATCAAGTAGATGATTATTTTTGATTAAATCAAGTCTTTCAAATTAGCAGGGACTAAATAAATAAAATTGAGTTGGCTATTTTGCGGGATTAAACCAACCGTAATAGTAAGATTATCTTATGTGATTAGACCGATCATGATGACATAATTATTTTATGTGATTATATTGACTTTAAGAACATGAATAAATTATGTGATTAGACTAACCATATAACATGATAAATATATAAAAATTAAATTGATCGTAATGATGGGACAAATATGTAGAATTTGAATTGACCGCAATAACAGGATTAATAGGTGATATCTAAATGGTGGGACAAACATGTAGAATTTGAATTGACCGGAATGATAGGATTAATATGTGATATCTAACTCAGTCGCAATAACAAGCCTATTATACTAGTATTTAGCTAATTGTAATAGTGAGGGGTATTATGTTTTGAAGCATAAATCACGAGTATTTTAAAAGAAATGATGAATAAACAAACCAAGTTATGAGTAAATGTATCGAATAGGTTGATGAAACTACAGTCGAAGTAAAATATGAATTCAGTGCATGGAATGTGGTTAATGGACTCATAGATGAGTTGAAGTACGAGTTGTAAATATTGAGCAGCATTAATATAAACTAGATTGACTGCCCGCGCTCTGCTGCGGGCGATTTTAGGTTATGAATGAAAATGTGGTTTTTTTACCCGAACAAAAATAACATTCATGAAAAATAATAATTGTTAGGCAATGATAAAAAGAACTGTAGCCAAGTATAGTATCAAAGGTTTGATAATATAGATAAAATTATAAACAACAACAAAATGCATATAAGTTGATAGATTGTTGGTCACTGAAAGGACAATGTTGTTTGCAAATTATATTAAAATTGCAGAGGCAACAATTATCTTATTATTTTAGAAATCGTAATCCAAGTCATTAGTAGAGAAATTGCTAATGCTGGTAAGAAAATGAAATAAATTATGTCAAAAAAAGAGAGGAAAGGATGTGTGAAAGGGGTGTGCTGCAGGCATGTGTAACATAAAATAACATAGAAGAATAACTTGTAAAATAAAAGAAAAAAAGTTTGCTATAATTTGATTTGATTTTTTAGCTAATGTTTTTTTTTTTTTTTACATGTTAAATAGCTTCCACAAAAATATTTTTGGTTTTTATGAAATTTAAGGTTGAAAATTCGGTCCATATTTATGAATTATATAAAGTTAAATGTGTGGATGAGGCAAGAAAATAAAAATTTAGCATATTTATTTTTTTACATATTTTATTATTACACATCTTATTTTTATCGTTACACTAATATGTGTTGACAAAATCAAATCACATGACCACTAATAAAGATAAGAAGAAAAAAAAAACAAAGAACAACATAACAACCATTGACATAACATGAAAAAGCCTTAAATCCAAGATCACAAAGATCTGAATTGACAATGAACATAATTCCAACAAAGGAAAATTGACATAACCCAAAAGAATGTATTATACAAGAAAAAAAATCAATAGCACAGTCAAAGCAAAGCAAAGTTGAAAGAAGAAGAAAAAGGTAATAAAATGAGGCCAGTGCGTAAAAAAATGAAGATGAAAAGGTAATAAATTGCATGCCAAATGATGATTAAAAACTCTTACTTTTAAATCAGAAAATGAAAACACATTCTGGTGAACCTATATAAGGCTTACCTAATCCTATCCTAAATCCATAATTAAATTTCATCTTTCATGACTGCATCATCACAACACCACTGTCAACCTCATGACAACCCACGCCAGCCTGCAGCAAATCAAATCAGGAACAATCAAATATGTAATATTTTTTAAAACCCTTCAAATAAAAGACCAAATAAGTAACGCCAAACAGTTTTAAAATCATAAATTTCACATTACTTAATCAAAGACCATAAAATCTCAAACATCTAGCAGCGGACACCACAAACATACCTAGTTCCATCATCTTCTAACTGGGCCAAACTGACATACTCTCCATAATCACGTCTCGAACCGGAACTCGAATTCCCATCACTCCCAATCCCACCATCTCCTCCTCCTCCTCCTCCTGCTCCTCCTCCTGTACTCCACACAAACACAAACCATATGCAACACGCATTGTAGCCCGTATCCTAAAATCCATAACCTCAAAGGCACACAGGAGAAGAACTAATGATAGAAAAGAAAAAAAAACAAACACATTGCAGTGTCCCTGCACTTTGCTGTTGGTGATCTTTGTTGGAAAGAAGTGATTGCTAGGTAATGATGAAGAGAATTAAAGCCAACTCTAGTATGAAAGGTTTGATAATATAGATTAAGTTATAAACAACATCAAAAGTGAAAATAAGCTACCAGATTGTTGAGCACTTAAAGGACATTGTTGTTAGCAAATTATATCAAAATTACAAAGGCAGCAATCATGATAATATAGATTAAGTTACAAACAACATCAAAAGTGGAAATAAGCTGCCAGATTGCTGAGTAGTTAAAGGAGATCGTTGTTTGCAAATTATATCAAAATTACAGAGGTAGCAGTCATGTTCTTGGTATAGAAATCTAAATCCAAGTCATTTGTAGAGGAATTGCTAGTTTTCCTGCGATGCAAAGACAATAAAATAAATTATGTAAAGACAATAAATCCAAGTAATTGTTGTTTGTAATTTTGGACATGTTAAATAGCTTTCACAAAAATATTTTTGGTTTTTTTGTTTTGTGTTATAGATGCAATTGAAGGTTGAGAATTTTCTTAACATTTGTGCAGTAGATGAAGTTAAATGTGTGGATGAAGTAAGATATAAAAATTGACCATGTTTTATTTTTTTTACATTATTGTATATATATTTTATGTAGTCATTATAAAACTTTTTTCAAAGCAATAAAAATCCTAAACTGAAAAAAAAAACTTTTTTTCTCAAAGAACTCCAGCATCTCATTGTTGTGATTATTTCTTCAGGAAAGATGAAAGAGGGGAGCATTTGAAATCATGTGAGAAGAAACGAAACAAAAGTTTCTTATGGCATTAAAACATAGTGAAGAAATTGAGTGCAGTGTATGCATGGATGATGTGCTTTCTAAGCCTACAGCACCTGAAAGAAGGATTGCAGTCCTGCCTGAATGTGGATCATCCATTGTGCATATCTTGTATCAGGAATTGGTGTCATGGTTCCCCAACCTCTGGGATGAGTTTAATTTACAGCATTCAGCAAGAAAGTAACCATATTTGTTGTAATTGTTTAAGTAACATATGCACATATATAATTGTAATGATTTCTTCTTTATATAAGTATTTATTGTGTGCACATAATAATTATGTTTTTTTTAATATCATATTCTTGTTAATATACATATATCCTTTACTAATTCATTGGTTTTAATGAAAATTATTAATATTGATATATAAATTAGCCAAGGAATGATTTTTCTCTTTTAAGAATTGTATTCAATGTTATAATTAGCATGTAAAGAAGAAAAGAACTCATCAATTATAGGTTGTGAAGTGAAGAGAAACAGGTAAATGTAAAATAATAAAGACAAACAGAATTAGAAAATAAATAACAAATAAAAGGCATGTTGGACAAATTGGACAATGATTTATAAGAATGTGAGGTTAAAAATCAAACCTTTGAAGATGATGAGGATGTTGTCCGTTGTTTTTTTGAAGGTGGAAGTGAGTGATCAAATGTGTCGGATGTAGCTATGTTTCCCAAGTTTCCTTGAACTTCAATTGCTTTGTCATGCTCATCTTCAGGACTATTGTAATCAAAGGAGTCAAAGAGATGCATGGCAAAAGCATCATAGGTTAAGAACCATCAAATTTAGCACGTGTCAAGGACAAAAAAAATGTAAAGAAAGTGTGGGGAAATGTAAACTTGCCTAAGTTGTTGTGTTGCAGCTTCAAAATCAAGTGCACGTCATGCTTCACTGTTTATGCTTGTTTCCTTGTTTGGTGATATGTTCTGAGGTGGTGTCTCCAAGGAATTAGGAGCAATGCTGAGTTGTGTGACAGTATTTTGTGGAGTTGATGGAGCTATGAGAACCTGTTTCATAGAGCTTAATGGAGTAGATGTCTTGGATGTAGCAGATGATTTAGGTTCTGGAGTTGGTGTTTCTAAAGGATGGATGCTTTTATTTGTGGTGTCGTTAAAGATATTAGTAATGATAACCTCACATCTGTTGGTGATGGATCTGAAAGCACCAAATCGAAGCTGAAAAATCATGTTTTTGTTCAACTTTGCTGCCATGGCAGGAGGAAGAACTGAGGGATCAATAAATTTTTTATCATAGACATAATGGTGGGCTGATGATCCATAAAAGTTCTCCGCAGTTTTCCCAAATAGAAGAAAATTAGTAACATCTTCTCCATCGGTAACAATGCATTCTAAGCGAAACCTATAATATAAAATTGATGACATGTTCATTAATAAGAAGTTTATGATAATGTATCCTAGGAATATTATTTTTTAATTTAACAACTTAATATTGCTTTATTTGTGAAATTAGATGAGTTACCATGGAACTGGAAGAGAGGTGATAGCATCATGATCCATGCACGTGTAATTGTTTTCGCCCTCATTAAGTTTTTTGTTGCATTTTGGACAGCTTGGATACCACCAACCATTGGGGAAATCAAAGTCAACAATCGAAGCTTGACAGGTGAATCTTAGATGCTGGTAATGGAAAGGAAATATATGTTTCAGGAGTGTGGTTAAATGAAATTTAAAAAAACTAATTATATGAATAAGGTAAAGCTTGTTATCAAAGCTAATAATAAAAGGGTATAAAAAATAACCTTGTGCTCATAAGGATTCATGCAAAGAATCTCATGTATTGTTCTCCTATTTTCTTTGATTTGTTCCTCTATCGATAAAACAACATTCGATGATGAAGGGAGTTGTTGTATTTCAACGGGTAGTTGTGCAAAGCTGTGTGTACAATCGATTAAAAAAGATGGTGAAAAAATAATTAGTTAGAAAAAAATCGATAATGGTAAAGCATAAGAGAGATGGTTGATGTTGGAATAACTTACAAATGTTTATATGCTAAGCATTCTGGTATGTCCGGATTGAAGTACCAAAGAGAGGCGGCTGTACTGTTAAGATTTGGTTTTCCTTGTGAACAAAAGAGTTTTTTGTAATAAAATGAAAGGGGAATTAGTTGGATCAGAATGACAACAAAAATCTTTTAAAAAAAATTATTTTTAGAAAAAAAATTAAATGGAAGTTAAAATTACCCTTAAATTCTGTGACACGAAATCCAGCAAACGCAATGATAACCGAAGATGGTAGGTTATGAAGAGCGAGTTCATCAAAATCTCTGGCACTATCACCCCAAAGAGTTATGCGAAGCTCCTCACCACTTTGAAAGAAAATACAAAACAAATTGGATCAATAAGCTTGATAAAAGTAAGGTAATTTGCATTTAATTTTTCAACTCACTGAATGTTCTCAAGCATGAATTCTCTCTTATTTTCGAGCGTCTGTCCACGAACCATAACTTGTTCAAGTGGCTGCAATGCTTTAAGTCTTCCAAGGACATCTTAAAAAACAGGAATGAATGCTTTTAAGTGATGTTATCAAGTTGAGTTCAATAATAGAAATGTTTTATAATAGGCTAAATGAATGAAGTAGATGGTAAACCTGTAAGAATTCTGGAGCCTTTTGACTTGGTCAGAATATGTGCATAGTCAATAAAATTGAAGTAGTATCTAGGAACATGAGGTGTAATAGCTTCAATGCCTGTAATTTTTGTGTTAGATATGAGATCAATTACAACATCATGGGCAGCAACTGTGTTTACTACTCTGTTTTCATAAGTATAGAATCCTTTGATTTCATAGTGATTTCCTTCAATAATTGTTGCTGTAAATGTTGGGAGATCCCTTGTTTTAGCTAAAGCTTGAATAGCTCCACCCTATATATATATATATATATATATATATATATATAAAGATTAATGTTGAAATGAAAAAAATAATTGTTCACCATTCCAACAATCAAATGGATTAGAATTTTTAATACAATATGCAATAAGGTTTAGAATTTTGAATGCAATATGTAATAAGGTTTTGTAAATTATTTAAAGAAGAGTTTTGATGACATTAGAAGTGAGGTATTGGTACTACTGGAACATTAAGTTAAAGGACTGGTTTTAATAATGAATTTAAGAGATTTTATGTCTTAATATTTCTTAGAATGTTTAAATTGGTTGTTATGTATACAATCTATGAATTTGAAGGAAGATTTTCTAAGTTAACAAACGTGTCTTGAGGTGAAGGTAAAACATTATTTCTAGCAGGATGCAAATACATTATAATTAATTATTGTAGATCATTGTATAAATAAAAGCTGTATATAAAAGATGTATAGAATAAAAGATAAATATACTTGTTGGTTACTTCTAAATTCTTGTGTATAACTGGGTGTAATATACCTGGTAAACCGTGGCTCTAGTATGGAATTGTAACTGAGATTTCCATGGTGAATTGGTGTAGTTAGCAGTGAATGCATCATAAAATCTCTCAAACTTTTATATTAAATCATGTCAAGTAATAGAATATATGAAACTTGCCTGACCTGTATGAAATTTTCTATGGATTATACAAAGTAAATGCAATGCTTGGGGGTTGTATGGTTTTTTAAGCATGTAGAAAACAAAGTTGATTGTAAATTATAAATGGATGCTAAAAATTCATTATGTTATTTTTTTTTTTTACAATTTCAATATTGAAAAAGTTTTTTCCATAAGTTGAATAAGCAATTGCTGGTTTAGTAGTGAACTTAACTATAGCTTTATAGTAACAAATTAAAAAGGAAAGGAAACTTGGTTTCCATGGGGAATCTTAAAAGCAAATAAGTACCTCTGGTTAAGTAAAAAAAATGTTAAATTGCCAAAGTAAAAAAAATATTCAGAAATGAGTGGACATGTATTATTCAAACATTTAAATATATAGAAAATAAAGTTCATTAGTGGTTATATTTTCATGATAAACTATACCTGATTGTCAACAAAAACACAATTAAAACTGCTTGGCTGACCATTAAATTTAGCAATCCAAACTCGACAAGCCCTAGCTCGTAATGAAGGGTAGAAGTTGTATTTTTTAATCTGTTTTATAGGTAGAGCCATTGTCCTGCAAATGATTAATAAAAAAAATATTAGGAGCAATGATAAAAACAGTAAAGCTAATATTAATAAAAAGAATGAGATGTATTGCAAATATTTAATTTAAAATGAATGGGGAAAAACAACAAATGGAAACATGCCCAACTTAAAAATGATAAATCAAAAAAAAAATTTCTTTTGTAAAACGCATCACCTTAGAAAAGAAAAAAAGACAGGGAGCAAAAGATTGACAATTAAATAACATGTGGTTTCGAGAGATCAAGACACTGATAGAGAGCTAAGAACATCTTTATACACAATGTTTTTCACATAGATTGAATGATTTCCTTCAGCATCGCATGTGATAATCTTTAGTCCTTGTCTTGATGTAACCCGTGAAAGAGCAATATACAATTGTCCATGAGTGAAAACTTGATCCTTGAGAAAAACCCCGACAACTTTCAATGATTGTCCTTGACTTTTATTTATTGTCATAGCATAACACGGTCTTATAGGAAATTATCTTCGTTTAATTGTGAATGGACATTTTGCATCATTTATTGGAAAAACAATCCTTGGAATAAATACACGATTGCCAATAAAAGACCCTGTTATTATTTGAGCTTCTATGACCCTCTCAGCAAGTTGCGTAACAATAAGTCTTGTTCTGTTACATAAACCAGCTGATAAATTAAGATTGCGTAAAAGCATTATTGGAGTGCCAATTCTCAAGGAAATTGAGTGGGATGGCACTCCATTGAACTCAAGTTGATTGATAAATTCAACGAGATACAAAATCTCTGCATTATCACCATCGCTCGATGTTTTGCAAACAGTATCAGTACTTAGGTAAATCCGCTTCATTCCTGGCAACATGTTTAAGATAAAATCATTGATTTCAGAAACTGTAGCATTTCTTGGAGTTACAATTGCTCTCTCTCTAAAATAGCATGGATCAATATTGATATCACGAATAGAGGGATACACTGTTGAAACAATTGCTAATATGGGGTTAGATCCAGGTTCAAGCAAAAGATCTTATGGTATTTTAATCATGGATGCATCAGAATCATCAGGGAATAAAGCATCATGTTGAGTTCCATCACCAATTGCAAGAATCCAGTTGGCAAAAATAGCAAGTTCTTTCTTTTGATCATTTGAAAGTCCATTGGATGATAGCCTCATATTCTCTGTAAGAGTGAGAACTTTAAATTTAGACCACAAAACAGAGCCGCAAAGAGATGCATGAACAATGTCTTCCTTTGTTCCTCCGGGAATAACAGGTAAAATCTGTCTGAAATCTCCTCCTAACAAAATTGATTTCCCACCGAATGATTTATCATTGGGCAAGTCGTTACCATTTGTCAGGACATCACGAAGTGAGCGGTCCAATGCTTCAAAGCAACACCGATTATTCATTGGAGCCTCATCCCATACAATTAGAGAGGTCATTTCTAGAAGTCGTGCAAGATCGGTTTTTTTTTTAATCTCGCACGATGAAGTATCAGAAACAGTAAGGGGGATCTTAAATCTTGAATGAGCTGTGCGGCCACCAGGAAGCAAAAGTGATGCGATACCCGATGATGCAACAGCAAGGACAATCAAACCATCTGATCTCAACCGATTAATTATTGTATGCCATAAAAATGTTTTCCCTGTTCCTCCATGGCCATGAACAAAAATTAATTCTTGTCTTTTTTCAAGGACAGATTTAACAACACAATCATAAACATTTAGCTGACATTGATTGAGTTGTGGGAAAGCTGATGAATGCTGACATATAAGATCTGCAATATCGTAGTTAAGCTCTTCTCTCAAAAGTTTATTCTTTATTTCTGACAATAAACGCCCATCAGGCATTGGAAGCTTGTGTTTTTCAAGAGATGTGCCAGCAACATTGAAGAGAAGCTCAAGCTCATATAGAACATAGTTTTTAAGCTCATCATCGAATAATTTAAGATTAAGCATGGCAAAGCTGGACTTGAAACGGGTGATAATATCATCATACATTGAGCGCCAGAATTTATTGAACAAAACTTCTGGATCAGCAACATCACAGAAAAGAACAACATTGACAAAGAGATTCCTAATTTGAAGAGAAGTTATAGTAGCCATGGCCTCACAAAAGACGTCTTCCCATTCTTTATCATCCCCTAAAAGTCTCAAAGTTTTGCAAGCAAGTTGAAATGTTGGATGCATAACACCCGAAACATTTTTTAGATAATCAAAGCCCAACGCTCCTCTTACATGGTTAAGGAGTAGTCTTAGAAAATAGAGCTCTCCTGAAGTAGGGTGAACATATGTTAATCGACCAAGACTAAATCCTTTTGATCTTGGAATCCATTCTTTTTTACCAGGATCCCAAATATATTTATGTGGAAATTCTGAGTAGTAAAGCTGACGTGCTTCATGATCAATTCTATTACGTGTGAACCATTTTGTGAGCATTGTTTTTTCAATACCTGGTTTTTAAAGTATTGATGGTAGACTTTCATTTCCTGAGTAAACAACATTTTGATGCAATGGCAAATGGATTTGAAGTCGCTCAACAGGAGGTGATCTTGAATGTATTGAAAATTGTAGAAGACGCCAAACCGCTTCATATGGGCATATAAAATGACAATTCATATACGCATGGATCAATTCTATTACGTGTGAACCATTTTGTGAGCATTGTTTTTTCAATACCTGGTTTTTAAAGTATTGATGGTAGACTTTCATTTCCTGAGTAAACAACATTTTGATGCAATGGCAAATGGATTTGAAGTCGCTCAACAGGAGGTGATCTTGAATGTATTGAAAATTGTAGAAGACGCCAAACCGCTTCATATGGGCATATAAAATGACAATTCATATACGCATGGATCTCATCAGCATGATCTTTTTCAACAACAACTCTACATCTGTCAGAGCCCTTGCTTACGTACTTAAAAAGATACTTAATTAACATTGACTGACAACAAATCTCAATATTTATGTGGGCATTGTATCGTAATAAGAGTTCCCTATTATATGGAACAACATATATGTTATTAAGCTGAATGCCATTTTTGATAACAAAATTATCTTTAAGATCACGACGTCTGTAATAAACAAAGCCATTATCATCAAAAACAGTTTGTGTCTTGAATTTTTTTGGGAATCTTTTTGAGCAAATTCCCTCGTTCATACACTGAGATTTTGGATTTGCAAGACCACACGGACCATGCATCATGAATCTTGAAACAATTTCATAGCATTTTGGATCTGTAAATTTGTCAGGGATTTCAGCTGAAACAATGGAATCAACATCTTCAGGTGTACGACATTTAAAATTCGAGTGTAGCCAAATCAATATATGAGTGTGTGGCAAACCCCTCTTTTGAAATTCAATTGCACAAACATCTACAAAATAAAAAGAAAACTAAGCCAAACAATCCTAATAAGAATAGAAAGTTGTAATGTTTAGAAGAAATGAGATAAAAGATAAGGTACCTGCAATTATCTGACCAAAAGGCTTGCTTGATTTTATAAAGGCTAACATATCAATAACCTTCGATCTAAAAACACGTGTAATGATATCAGGCTTGTCTTCATGCTTGTAAATTCGACCTTTTGTAAGCTCCCTTCGTATCTCCGGCCAATTAACATTACATGTGAATGTAATAAATAGGTCAGGATTTCCATAGGCTCTACATATAGCCATTGCATCCTGGTAATTATTGATCATATAACGTGGGCTTCCAGTTAAAGAAGATGGAATAATGATTTTCCCAGCTGAGAAACCTTCAACATCCCCATTAAGCACAGCTTCAGGGATACCTTTATAAACTTCTGTACGTAAATCTTTTTGATTAGCTCTAATATAATCAAGACGATCTTCCTCAACATTAACAAATGCATCGACCAAGAATTGTTGGTACAAACGACCTCCTTTAATGATGGTATTATCGCACCCAGGCCTTTCATTGATAAGGTAAGCATAATAAGCTCACATCGGAACTCTTAACCTTTTCCTTGTTTTTTTATGTCCATGATCAACAAACATAATATGACAGGAGTAGCCATCTTCACCATAAGGAAACAAAAGAGGATACTGTAATGCCATGAATTTTGGATGTAATTTTGAGATCCTTTTTAAAGAACCTGAAAAGCATTCAATAATTATATCTCGTTCTGAGAAAAAATCTCCAATATCTCTGACAACTAATCCACCAATGTCATTTGATGTAGGATCATCATATTGGCGTGAATCATGGTTTCGCTTTCCAAGTAAGCGAAGTTTATAATCAACAGAGTGAATATTTTGAGTTTTGTCTCTAGCTTTGCGAAATAATTTGGCAAGCTCGTTCGTTTCATCAAGCATTCTTAAAAGATCCACAACAATATTCTCATCCAGAGATGATGATTTGGAGTCTCTTGTAAATGGTAAAAGTCTATTTGCAACTTCGTGAACAGTGTCAAACACATAGAGCTGTGCAAACTTTGGTGATTCTCCATCAACAGGTAAGAGAGAGCCCATTAAATGATGACAATGACCGCTTATCTTGAACACATATGGAGCTGGTTGATCATTAACAGAAGTATCAATCTTTGCGCCCATTGAAGTGAAAGCAAACATAGAGTTATAAGCTCTTATATTGTCCCGAATTTTTTTGAGGCAGAGCCATTGCTAGGATCAAGAAGAAAATCAAGAATTGGAGGAGTTGGTTGCATAGCTGGAAGGGAAACTTGACCATTAAGGCAACAAAGTGAGAAAGATGGATTCTTTTTGGATGAACGTGCAAGACGTTCTTGGAGCCAAAAAAGCGCATTACAATGGCGACATGTAAAAGTCTTATCACCAAAATCAACATACTCGCATGTTTCCCCTAGAAATTACAAAAAAAAAAAAGATAATTGAAAAAAAAGAACATGGATGATATAAGGTATAAAAAAATGAATGAGAGTTGGGGAAATTTCAAGGTAAACTCACTTTTTCTTTTTTTTTTGGTATTCAGATTGGCCAATCAATAGGCTTTGATAAGCAATTGGTCTATGTGTGGTGTTAGTCTCAAAGCAAGTATTGTTATTGACATTTTCATCGAAGGGAAATCGATATGCAACATGTGCCTGACTTGTTGATGCTATTGATGAAGAGGTACTATTATTCAAGATTGAATAATTTCCTTGTAAGGAAGTAGAACATGATGCACCATCATCAGTAGTTTGTAAAAGCGAGTGATCATTGGTTAGATGATCAGAGTTGTACGGTGTTGCTTGCGTGAATGAAAAATTTTTGTCACTCAAATTTCCTTCACTATAAATATGGATTGTTGAGTTGTATGGTGAAGAAACACCAGGTCCAACATCATGGAATGGTTGTAATCTTTGTCGATTGCTAGTCATAAAGTCGTTGCTTCTAAAAGTTAGAAGATAAATTTAAATGGTCAAAGATAGTCAATCAAGGCAATTTTAATAACATGGTTAGAATTGAGAATATAAATGGAAAAGAAATAAAAATCAAACAGAAAATTTAATCATGAAATTGAGGAAACATGAACACATGAAAAAAATCGCATTGATTTGAAAAAAAATAAAGGATAGAATGGAAAAGATAAATACAGCAACAAAGAAAGCATGAAAAATACAGGCCAAGTTTGAAAATAAAGGTGCACCTGTAGCTGCAGTGAGACAGGAAAAATGTGGTGTTTCAGCTTCCTGTAACGTGGAGATAGTTGAACAACAATTAGAATAACAGACCTGCAACAAATGGTGAAAAATAGAAAGTCACGAAGCAAATTTGAATTTGTGAGGTGGACAATAACAACAACAGCAAAATACATGTGATTACAAAAATTGCAAGCAAACAATTATGAAAAATATGTTCATTCTACTGCAAAATTCAGAGTTGTTGCAATGGAAAGAAGCAAATGCAATAATGAAGAAAGTGTGTGGCATTTGTTGCAATAAACAGAGGTGGTATGAAATGAACATTTTTTTTCTCAACAAATTCTCGGTGTAAACCAATTAAGCCAAAAATTATATGCAATCAAATTCAAAGCGTAAAACGTGTTCATTATGCCGCAAAATTTAGAGTTGTTCCAATAGAAAGAAGGAAATGCAACAAAATAAAGAAAATGAGTGGAAATTGTTGCAATAAATAGAGGTGCTACGAAATGAACAAACTTTTTTCTCACCAAATTCTTGTTGTAAACCAATTTAGTCACTAATTATATGCAATGCAATTAAAAGCATTAATTCAGCCACCAATTACATGCTCATATTAAAATCATGGGAATTAACAACATAATTTTAACAAAGAAAATTTTTTTCATGCAAGCATTGTTGAAAATAAAATTAGTCGGTCACATATGTAATTGAATCGAAAAGCCTTGACAAGAGCAATGTATATTGTTGTGGAGAAAATAGAATAAAAAACAAATAATGGTTAAGCACAATGTTGTCAATGATTCCAACTATATTATACGCAATCAAATCTAAAGTGATAATTTAACTGCCACTTATATACAATTTAATTTAAAATCTAACTAAAACTAAATCGTAAGGGAATGGTTTATAATTTTCCAATCAAGAGAATTTTAATAATATGGCAAAAATTGAAAATTTCAATGGAAAACAATTAAAAGCAAACTATTTAATGAAAGAATAAGATTAAAAAATTCATGAAAAAGTTAATTATGTAATAAAGGAAACATGAACATATATAAAAATCCAAATTAATTCATAAAAAAGCTAGCACATAATGGAAAAGAAAAATACAATGACAAAGTTGCAGGCAAAAAACAGGTCAAGTTTGAAAATAAAGGTATACCTATAGCTTGAGTGAGACAGGAAAAAGATGGTGTTTCAACTTCTTGCAACCTGGAGATAGCTCAACACCAATTGAAATAACATGCCTGTAACATATGGTGAAAAATAGAAAGCTAGCAACGAAATTTGAACTTTAAAGATGGACAATAACAATAATAAAAAAAAATATGTATGATTATGAAAATCAATAGAAAATAATTATGAAAAATGTATACCTATAGCTTGAGTGAGACAGGAAAAAGATGGTGTTTCAACTTCCTGCAACCTGGAGATAGCTCAACACCAATTGAAATAACATGCCTGTAACATATGGTGAAAAATAGAAAGTTAGCAATGAAATTTGAACTTTAGAGATGGACAATAACAATAATAAAAAAAAATATGTATGATTATGAAAATCAATAGAAAATAATTATGAAAAATGTGTTTAATCTGCTGCAAAAATAATAGTTGTTGCAATGAAAAGAAGCAAATGCAACAATAAAGAAAGTGAGTAGAATTTGTTGTAATAAACAAAGGTGATACCAAATCAGCAATTTTATTTTCCATCAAAATCTTGTTGTAAACCAATTCAACCACTAATTATATGCATCCACTTCAAAGCAGTGACAATTCAACCACCAATTACATGCAACTAAAATTAATTAAAGTCATGGCAATTACCAACATAATTTCCGAAAGAGAATTTTCTTTATGCAAGTGTTGTTGAAAACAAAAGTAGCTAGCAATCACATAATTAAAGTCAGTGCAATATATATTTGTTGAGAGAATAAAACACAATAAAACAATAATGGTTAAGCATAAAGTTACAAACCATTTTAGCCACAAATTATATGCACTGAAATTTAAAGTGATAATTTAATTGCTAATTATATATAATTTAATTCAAAGGCCAAGGAAAAATAAAACAACATGTCAAAAATCCTTTATTCAACAGTAGCACATTAAATGACCATGTCAAATCAATAAACAATTTAATTTTATGTTTTCAAGTATAGAAGCAATAACCTTGATTCCCTGCATTATTTCATTAGCTAACCTAGCAATTAACATCAAAATGGGAAAATCTTCAACATAATGTTATCTTTTATTCTTAAGCATATTTTATTTTGGAATGCATCTCTTTAAATAACCTCCAACATGAGTTCAATTAACTCTTTTTAAAACACACATCACTAAGCATGAGTTCAAGCAACACCTTTTAAAAAAAAAAACACATATCAGCAAGCATATATTTTCCAACAAAGTAAAACAACACCCTAATCTCAAGCTATGATGCAAACAAAGAATAAGCATTGATTAATTTAACCTAAGTTCTTTCAACAACAACAAAGATATTTTAAAAAATTTAGTAGAAAATAGCTTGAAAAAAAGAACGAAACAATTAAAAACCAGAACACCGTTTAATAAAAAAAAGAGGCATGAAAATACCTTGTTAAACATTCCTTGAAAGTGGATAGCAAAACCAATGGCCTACACGATTAAAGATTGTGAGAAGTTCCACAAAAAATAAAGCAACCTGTAAAACAAATATTTTCAGATGCATAGATCCACTAATCAGCCAAATCAGCACCTAAAATCTAGGTGGAAAAAAACCACAAATAAATTGTTTTTCTCATATCTGAAGCACCAATCAACCTCAAATGCCTCATCTCAAATAACAATATTTTTAAAAGGGAACAAAACAACATGAAGCCTAAGAACAATGAAGCAACCTTAGGCTTTGTGTGAACATAGTGCAGAAAAAAAATGTTATTAGATAATGTATGCATTATGCTGATCATGTTACAAAGGAATGAGATAACACAATACAACTCACACATTACCTAGTAAACTAGAAAAAAAAAAAACATGGAAGCCATTCAAAGGCATACAGATAAGATGATAGGAAAAGGAAAAAAAAACTGCAGAAGCAAACGAAAAGAATAAGAGGAACTGTAGTTACTGAAATGAAAAAAAAAACAATGCCACATGACAGCCCTTGCCAATTAAAAAGATCACATGGATTAGAGCAAAAAACTCTCAACTATAAAAAACATGGACCCAAAATCAAAATCAAAATTGCATGGACAAAGTAATAATTAAATAATGATGGGTTTCAGTATAGAGTCGGTGTTTTTATATAATGGTGGGTTACATTAATTTTGTATGGACAAAGTAATATTTAAATCACAAACATGTATTTATTTGG
Organism: Populus deltoides; assembly: GCA_015852605.2. Classification (NCBI taxonomy): domain Eukaryota; kingdom Viridiplantae; phylum Streptophyta; class Magnoliopsida; order Malpighiales; family Salicaceae; genus Populus; species Populus deltoides. The sequence continues at coordinate 10,243,058 of CM027584.2, forward strand.
GATATGTGGTTTTACAGCCTATGGAGCACAACCTTTTATTCTTGAAAATGGATGATCATGACATGCACTTGTCTTTTTACCTTTATTTCAATATATTTCTAATACTTTATCAACAAAGTATTTCAATATATTTCTAATACGTCAATATATTTCTAATGTTTCAAAAAAAAAAAAACAAAACAAATTAATTTGTAAAAAACAAACATAAAATGGAAAAGAAAAAAACAGCAACAAAGTTGCAAGCAAAAAAGAGGTAAAGCCTGAAAATAATGGCGCACCTATAACTTGAGTGACACAGGAAAAAGGTGGTGTTGCAGCTAGAGATAGTTCAACACTAATTGGAATAGTATGCCTGCAACAAATAGTGAAAAATAGAAAGCCACCAAGCAAATTTGAACTTGAGAGATGGACAATAACAACAATAAAAAAAGACATGCGATTATGAAAACCGAAAGAAAATAATTATGAAAAATGTGTTCATTCGGCTGCAAAAATGATAGTTGTTGCAATGAAAAGAAGCAAATGCAACAATAAAGAAAGTGAGTGGAATTTGTTACAATAAACAGAGTTGATACCAAATGAACAATTTTTTTTCCAACCAAAATCTTGCTGAAAACCAATTCAGCCACTAATCATATGCAATTCAATTCAAAGCGATAATTCAGCCACCAATTACATGCAACTAAAATTAATTAAAGTCATGGCAATTAACAGCATAATTTCAGAAAGAGAATTTTCTCTATGCAAGTGTTGTTAAAAACAAAAGCAGCTAGCAATCACATGTAATTGAAGTGAAAGGTCTTGAAATGAGCAATGTATATTCGTGGAGAGAAAATAGAACCCAATAAAACAATAATGGTTAAGCATAAAGTTGTAAACCATTTCAGGCAGAAATCATACACACTGAAATTTAAAGTGTTAATTTAATTGCTAACTATATATAATTTAATTCATAGGCCAAGGAAATATAAAACAACATGTCAAAAATTCTTAATTCAACATACAACACCTTAAATTACCATGTCAAACCAATAAACAATCTAATTCTCCGTTTTGAAGCATAGAAGTAATAACCTTGATCGCCTAAATTATTTTATTAGTTAACCAAGCAATTAACACCCAAATAGAAAAATCTTCAACATATTATTATTTTTTATTCTTAAGCATCTTTCATTTCGGAATGTATCTCTTTAAATAACCATTAACATTAGTTCAATTAGTTTTTTTTTAAAAAAAAAACACATATCACTAAGCATGAGTTCAAGCAATACCTTTTTAAAAAACACATATCATCAATCATATATTTTCCAGCAAAGCAAAACAATACCCCAAACTTAAGTTATTAAAATTCAATTAGCCTTTGAATGACAAAACTGTTCAAAGTAAAAAAGACAAAAGTGAAGATGGTGTAGTTGTTTGTCTCAACTAAAGCTTTTTGGTAACACAAATTGTCTAAGAAAATGACAGTGAGAACTGAAATTGCAAGCAAAGCTAGTTCTCTTGATTGCACACAAAATTAAAACAATAAGGGAAACTGTAGTTACTGAAAAGAAAAAACATCAATCCCATATGAAAGCCCTTGCCAATTAAAAAGACCACATGGATTAAAGTAAAGAACTCTCAATTATAAAAAAAAAACATGGACCTAAAATCTTTAAAAAATTGCATGGACAAAGTAATATTTAAATAATGATGGGTTCTAGTATAGAGTTGGTGTTGTTATATAATGATGGGTTATATTAATCTTGTATGGACAAAGTAATATTTAAATCACAAACATGTATTATTTGGTATATGTGATTTTACAGCCTATGGAGCACAATCTTTTGTTGGTGAAAATGGATGATCATGACATGTACTTTTTTTTCCTTTATTTTAATATATCTCTAACACTTCATGAATATAAATTTTTTGAGGCATTGATTTAATATAAAAATGGTGAGATTATGAGCAAAAATTAATATAAGAATCATTTTCAAAGAGGTTCACCTAGCCCAAAAACTTAAGCTTTAAATTATGCCTAGCCAATCACTACCCTTTAATTTTTCCAGCACTTGAAATATCAGAGAACTTTAAGTTATGCCTAGCCATTCATTTTCCTTTAATTTTTCCAGCACTTGAAGTATCAGAGCAACCTAACACCATTACTTTCCCTTTTCCTTTAAGAGCAATTACATTACACTGAGCTAAAAGTACTCTATTTGCCTTCCTCCCATCAAACTTTTATCAAAATATGGCTGGTCAGCGTAATGTAAGAAATGATCATAATGTGTTTTGTGATTTTTTCAAGTTTGATAGCCCAATTCAAAATAGGAGAGAAGTAGGGAGAGAAACTACAGGATTGAAACACAATCCATACATGCACTAAGGTCCTTTTATGAACATGGAAAAAATTGGGCTAAGTACAAAGAACCAGAAACATGCAACCAACAACAAACCAAAAAAGGCTGAACAATTTCAGAAGAAAATTCATATTTTTTAACAGACCAAACAGCAACAAAGTACAAAAAGAAAATAGAGCACTCAAACTGGAACTAAGCAAAGCAAAAGACACTGCAAGGCTATAAACAACTAACCTGGACAATACAGGGACCCTAGCAAATCCAAGCACAGCAGCAGCAACCAAGCCGATGAAATGACACAAAACAAAGGCAACAAAGACCCTAATAACCAGCTGCAAAACAGGCACAAAAGAAACAAAGCATCAATACGGACCAATCAACCCAATAGAATCTTTTAAAATAAAGAGCCTGTAAAAAAAACACTAAAAGTCTCAACAGAGACATAATAAAATTGAAATTTGAATCCAAGCCAACCACACTGTTGTTTTTTTCAACCCAAAACAGAATCAAACCTAACAACCAACCATGAAGACTGGTAAATTGAGAAAACAAAATCAATAACCATGTTAAATCCCCAAGATAGCTAAATAGTTCCTTGCATTTGCACGGACATTCAACACCTCAAAACCTCTGGAACAATTTTTTTTTTTTCATACCAGCCCATAGTTCCAGAACCCAAACAAACACAAAAGAAACAAAGCATCTACACAGATCAACCCACCTCAAAACAAACACTTAAACCAACTGCAAACCCAAAACAAAACAGGCAGCTAACACACACATAGTGACAAAGGCATGCAAGAGCAAAACAATACTACAAACCTCTTAAATACATCACAAAATGTATGCTCCATAGTCACCAAAACAGAAACCTTGCTCTAATAAATGACCAAAAAATACAAATTGAATTTGATAAAACACAAAGATAATGCCAACATACAGGTAATATACCTGGCAAGCACATAGTTTCTTTCCAATTATAGAACAACAATCACTGCTATAATTTTCCACCAAACAAAGATGTGAAGATCCCCACCGAAGAAGGTAACTAAAGAACAGAGCAAGCAAATACAGACTAAAAAAGGCACCAAAAGCTTTAAAAGTGAACCAAGAAACAAAACAGACATTTTAAATGCCACTATATATACACTCTGCACCTTTAGAAGAAAGAGACAACACCAATGATGTGAAGAAAAGAAAATAGTACAACAAAAGGACGAATGCCCCACACGACCCTAGTTAGAATCCACACACAGAAATTCCTGGATTTAAGCAAACAGGAAAGAAATCGCAATCAGAAACCTAACCTAACCAAAACAGAGCACAAACCATCTAAAAAATCCCCAAAATCAAACAAATAGTATACAAATCATAATTACAAACCTAACAAAATCAGAGCAGAGAAAAAAAAACACTTATCTCCCATAAACCGAACACGTCCAATCCAACAGAACCAGAACAATACCCTCCCAAACAACCAGCAGGCAACCTGGTACAACCACATTTATTTAATACCAAATCCTGCAACACCCATGCCAAGCCCTGCAACAACCATGCCAGAGCCCGCAACACCCACCGATTATAAAAAATAAGAGGCCCCAAATCCTGCAACACCTAACAATTTTAAAAAATCAGAGGCCCCAAATGCTGCAACAGTCAACAATCTAAAAAAAATCAAAGCCTCACCAAGAACCCAAGCCAAGCCAAGCCACTCACCAGCTCAGCTAACACAGACTTTTCTTCTCCTGAGAAGAACCACAGATGAAAAAAAAACAGCTCAAAGATGTTAAAGCTGCATACAAAGCCATCAAAACTTGCACAGCCGTGCTACACCAACAAAGAAATGCTCACACTCCCCCAAGAAAGAAGCATGTAAGCAAATCTCTAGATAGCCTCGCATTGCACTAGAAGACCACAAAGAAGCAAATCAGAACATTAATGGTTCTGGGTTGGGAGATAAAAGGGCTACACAGTGGTGCTTACAAAGTGGATATAAAATTATGAACTTGTTGTTTGGTTTATCTCTAAGGCATTCTCTGGTGCAAAAAGAAAAAAATGGAAAAGCTGTAACTTGTTGAAAAAAGGCATGGAGAAATATGGCAGGGAGCTTGCCACGTAGCCACCAAAAATAACAAAAGAAAAAAGCCTAGAACTTTCATTGTGTGAATAAAACTCTCCCCGATAAATAAACAACACAAGAATCCACAGTGATTTTAGACACAATGCACAGGGATTTACTGAGCAGTTTTAGTTTTTTTTAATAATAATTTGCCTTAGCGGGGGTAATTGTGTAATTGTAAAAGGATCAAAATGATTGTGTTAGAATTAAAAAGGCTAGACCAATCGCATGTTCAAGAGATGTACTTGGTTGGTTCTGGGAGGCCCAAGACAACAATATTATAATAAAAATAAGGTATTGCACGAACCTTTCAAGAAGTTGTTTTAATAATAACTTTTATCTTTGAAATACCAAATCACCACAATTCTAAGAAAATCAAGATGAAATGACAGAAAAGTCCACAGATGCAGGCCTAATATAATAAAATAGATTTCAAGAATAATTTCGATATTTTAATTTTCAAATAAAAAAAAATCTTAGAAGCTTGAATTTTGTTTTTAAAGTCTGTTTACTAATTTTATTGTATAATAAAAATTTAAACAGTAAAAATACAAGATAACTGAGATATTTTTAATTAATTTGATAATAATAAATTAATTTGTTGAAAAAACCATTACATCTCAAGTTAATTATATAAGTTTATTTAGGAATGATAAAATAATTATTTCACTTATAAATTTAAAATATGAGTGTATATACATAGTAGAATATTATTTTATTTTTTAAAAGTGTAGTTGTGGTTATTTTTTAAAGTATTTTTTGTGCTAAAATGTAACAAAATAATATATTTTTATTTTTAAAAAATTATTTTTAAAATTAGTATATGATTTATAAAACATAAAAAAATAAATTTTTAATAAAAAAAATTAAATTTTTAAAAAACCGCGTTATCACAAAAGGTAGACAAAATTTTAGATAATCAAGAGAAAAAAGAAAAAGCAAAAGAGGAGAAAAAAGAGAGTCAACAACAACGCGGTTTAGCTAGAGGGGAGGAGAGGAGACGGGAGAGGGCGGGGGTGGCTCTGTCGGTCATCTAAGATTGTGGTTTCCTTTCTAATACTCATGCTCTTACCATCTCTTCTTCTGCAAACATTTTATTTGAATTGGCTTCCACCCTTCTACCTAAACCTAAAAAACCTAATCCTTTTTTTTTTTTTTAAACATAAGCATAAGCTGATCATCATTGACGATAACGAAGAAGATGGGTTGCTGTGCAAGCCAAAACGTGGATTCTAAAGCTTCTAGGATTGCCCGCTGGCGATCTACCGGCATTGTTGCTTTTCGCGACGCTAAATTGAAGGCAATCACATATATATATATTTTATATTTATTGTTTCCTTCTTGTTTGTTAAGGTTAAATAAATAAGTAATTAACGAGGATATTGGGTTTTGTTTGATTAAAAAATTAAGAACAAGCAACTCAATTTAGTAATCAGATGTTTATCTGCAGAATGAAATGAATGGTTATTTCTGTTTTGATGATATTATTATGACATGGCTAATTTGCTGAATACGATGATTTAAGCTAAGTGGTTTCGAGTTATGATGTTTACTTGGTTGGGTGTTACTTTACTTCGATTAATTTTAAAGCATTTACTTGATAGAAAAGAAATGATGATTGATTTTTTCCCCTTGCCATCACTACCTTTTGGAGCGCACATGCTTGTATAAGTAAACATGGATACCATGCATATGACTAATCTAATAAATTCGCATCCGAATTTCATACTCAATGTTTTCATTTCATGATTCGTTCTTTTAGCATTTCTTTCTGTACTGTAAGTAAATCGTTTAGAAGTCACCTACTTTTTCTACCGCAGAAGGTGAGTACTGATAGTTTAGATATCAGCAGTATAAACGCAGTTGTTCATATACCTTTTCATTCTCTATTTTTTCACCAACAGGCTTTTCCTGACGAGGTTCTTGATCTTGACAAAGCGGTCCGCACCCTTGATTTAACACACAATAAATTGGGTAATAGTTTATTTCATTTTTTTACCTTTTGTTGGCTTTTCTCAAATCCGTTTTGTCAGATGATATGGATTTGTTGTGGCAAAAAAAAAAAAAAAACTGCAGTTTTGTCTCACCTGTGTTATTGTAAGACTTGATGGCCATGTTTTCACTGCAGTTGACATTCCAATGGAGATCAGCAAATTGATAAACCTGCAACGCCTGGTAAGAATTATAAAATTTTAGCTTTAACTGCCTTTAATTTTTTTTTTTGAGAACTTGTATTGTAAATACAAACTTGCATAAAAAGCCCTTGCATGTTATCTTAAAGCTTTAATTTGTCAAATTTGTTTTTAAATTGAAATTTATGGGATATGGCATTCTCCTTTTTACCTTTCCCCTCCCGTGGGCTGAATCTGCAACTTTTTTGCATTTTAAATAGGAATGTGTACTGCTTACCACAAAGGCCAATGGTTTTTGTGTCCTGATTTATGGTGGACTACCAAAGTCTATAGGGCCATAACCATGAAGAAAGTGTTGTTTCATTTATTTAATTTTCATACACCCAGAGAGTTTACTCATGAATTGATGCTTGAACAGATCAATTATTTTTATAGCAGTTGTGTCATCCATAGTCATAGTGTCACGAGTATATGGAAGTACTTGTTAGCATATAGCTAATCTTATGGAATGCCTGGATTACCCATCAAAGCAACTTTCTCTTTTCAGGTTTTAGCTGATAATCTTGTTGAGCGATTGCCAATGAATTTGGGGAAACTGCAATCACTAAAAGTTATGACGCTTGATGGGAATCGAATTGCTTCCTTACCTGATGAATGTAATGTTCTTCTCTAAATACGTAAGATGATTTATTATTATTTCTTAAATCTATTTCCTTTACCTTTGTGGTTGAATCTGACAGTCTTCATGGCGTTATCTGCACACTTCCTACTGTCCTTGTTTCTTGCGTAAAACCTAAATTGATGAATATTTCATGTTTAGTGGGTCAGCTGGTGAGGCTTGAGAGGCTTTCCATCTCAGATAACATTCTAACATGCTTGCCTGAGACTATTGGGAGTTTGCGCAATGTAAGTGGCTCTATTTGGTTGTTGATATTGAATTAAGCTATGAAATGATTTGAGATTGCATAAAATGTACCAAGTATGAGAATAAGGAAATTTTAATGGAGAAGGTCTATACTTAGATTTTCAAAAGAACACACCTAAGCTTTTCTCCAAACAAATAAAATAGAATCCATGACAAAAGTTAGAGGATGCAAATAGTTAAGAGAGGTGAAAGTCTGCCTTTGTGGTCAGTTAGAAATTGACCAAAATACTTCCCCTATTACTTCATAAGAATATGGCACTACTGGTTTTTAGCATGATGCATTTATCTTATCTCTTTACCTTCCATGACAAAAGTTAATGTTTGATGATGCAGTTATCACTTTTAAATGTGTCAAATAACAAGTTAAAGACTCTTCCAGAATCAATTGGGAGTTGTTTCTCTCTAGAAGAATTACAAGCAAATGGTATGCTAATATCTTTGTTTTTCTTTTTAATCTTTTTCCCTGTTGATATTTATGCACAAAAAAATTACTGTAATTGAATATAATGTGAAGCATTCCATAAACCTTTTTTTTTTGCTACCTGTTTTTCATTCATGGATAATGAATATCTTCAACTTTCCTATTTGAAGAGGATTGTCGGTACTGCTGGTTGTAACTGACATGGCAGCTGCAAAAAGGTCCAACATCAGTAGCTTTCATGATAATTGTTACAAACAGGAAAATTTGATGGCATAGGCCCTAGATTTGGATAATGCCTGTTGAAATGATTCAGTTGCTGGAAATTCCATGTAAATTTGATGCTCTAAACTCACTGATAATCTGATTCTACTGTACTAGGATTTTTGTTCATCACTCTTATGCTGTTTCCTTTTTTATGTTTCCTTCGCAACAATTGTGATGGATTTCTCAAAAGTTAACAACTGGTAAATTATGTTTAGAAATCAAATTGATTGTCTTAAAATTAATTGGATAAACTCTCCTTCTTGGTTCTCCCTTCAAATAATTCAGAAAAGGTTAAGGTGTCTCTGGTGGTTGGAATAAATCTTTGTTTTATGTTCATGCCTAGAAATTGATCTAAATGTTTGTAGTAGATAAATGCTTCTAGAACTGCAGCGCTGGATATTACTAGGAATGAAGCATAACATCTTGGTAATTTTTAAGCACCTTCTTGGATTGCATAACAGGTAAATTGTACAGATTAAGTTATTGATAGTGTTTGTATTAACATTAGGCTCATATACACAACTTTATGCTCCAAGAGGTTTTGTCAAGATACATAAATCGCTGCTTGCATTTATTATGAGGGCAACTTGTATAGTTCCATAAAGTGTCATTTTTATGGGCATTAGTTGGATGCTTTTTCATATAATACATTTTACTTGTTTTCTTGCACATGGATTTGATTTTGTTTGCCTATTTAGAAATAATACGAGTAGCTTGTTCTGTTTTAGTGCTTCTAGATATCAATAATCCTACCATTACTTCTCAGAGTTCTCACAGATTATTATCTTGGCCAATTTTGCAGATAATCTCATTGAAGATCTTCCTGCATCTGTTTGCAATCTCATTCACTTGAAGTCGCTTTCCCTGAACAATAATAGTGTGGGCCAGGTAATATTTAGTTCAAATCTTGTCTAACTTCTCTGAAACTGTACATAGTGGTAGATGTGGTAATTTAATACTGCCAGTCATGATGGCCCACTTCCAGAATGCCTTCCAGTTTACTAGTATAATGGTCATATTGGGCGTACCAATTGTATTTAATTTTTTTCTCAGTAATGGAAATGATAACTCGTATTGTAGAGTGTTGCTAACTAGGTTTCAATTGTATTTCTGGAGAGTTTGTTGATTATATCTTTTCAATGTGCATGCCATTTCTTTCTTCTTTTAATTGCTTCCAGTTTCTTCTATATTTATTTCCCTGTCGATTGAAAGCAAATAGCTGTTTTGCTGATGTTCCTTCTTCTTGAATCCGTAACCTTTCTTTTTTAACCTTGAAAATGTTCTCTTCATTCCTTTTTTCTTCTAATCTGAGAAGCAATTTCATTTTCCCCTGATTTATAATTTATAAAACTTGCAAAAGTTCTCACTCAAACCTTCAGGCTGTAGTTTAGGAAATAATAGTTGTTTAGTGGCTGTGTATCAAATTGGATTAACTGTTTTGAGCTTAATTATTTATTTATCCAGATTAGTTAGATTGAATATAATGATTTGAACACTAACTATTTTCTGGCCAGCAGCACTAGTTTCTTTCCTTCTCTTGACAGACTCATCCATTTTTTATGTTCATATTTTGGTTTATGGATGCATTCTACCAGTTGAGTGTATGCTTGTGACTTGCGAGTTAGTACTATGATAATTTGAATCATCAATGTAGGTTTTATTTGTCAAACAAGACTATAGACAATTTTGTATTCCATGGTTGACAGATTCCTCCAAATCTTTTGAAAGACTGTAAGGCTCTCCAGAGTATTTCTTTGCATGACAATCCAATTTCTATGGATCAATTTCAGCAGGCAAGACACAGATTCAGCTCTCTACTGCATGGTTGATTTTTATTTTTTTTCAGTTTAGCAGCAGGGTTAGTATTGTGTTTTTCTTTTGTATTTGAAATGTTCAAAAAATTACTTGTAGATGGAAGGATTTCAAGAATTTGAAGGCAGAAGGAAGAGGAAGTTTGACAAACAAATAGATTCAAACGTAATGATTGGTTCAAAAGGCCTTGATGAGGGTGTTGATCTATGATTACTATTGCCTTGATACTCCAACAACATAGTAAGTTTCACACCATAACCTTTTTGTGACACGAAGTTTTTTCTTTTAATTGCCCCCCCACGCCAAAAAAAATAAAAATATCAATGCTTGGTACAGTGACTGAATGTAATAGAGTCCACTTCTAGAAGAACAAACATTTTACCAACGGGTGAATTCTGCAAATGTCATGTTCCTGCACCCCCTTCATACCCTTCACCTTCCCTCACATGTCTTGTTAAGTTAAAATTGGATTAACGTATTTCATTTTTGTGGCTACATGGGATGAGATCATCAATATCTATTGGTTGATTGTCTGCAAGACCTTTTCTTTTGGTGCATGACAAAGTAGAAATTATTTGGTATTGAACAAAATCAAAACATACATGATCACAGCACACATGCGCGCACACAAGCAAGTGTTCGAATGTGCACATTTGCTGTTCCATTTTGATGCGGCGCTTCCTCTGTAAAAACATTCCAGAATATGCTCTCTTGAATTGTTTTTAGCAAATTAATGTACTTTCTCCTGGACAGAATGGACGTGGGACATCTTTAAGGGCTAAAGCAAGGGAAACAAGGGTGTTGAATCGTGATGGCTGTAGTTTTAGAGTAGCTATCTCCTTTTACAGCCTGAATATTTTGTCACCTATGGAATATAACATATCGTTGTAAATGTCTTCTCTTTTCTTTTTGAATAGTTAATTATGGGTGTTTTGGTAGTTGATACATCTCTTTTCATTTTGTTCTTAAGACCTTAAAGTGCAACTGAATTCATTTTTTAGATGCAAACTGGTCCAGTATGTGATTAAAAGAACAAGAGTAGACGAGGGTTTTCAAAACTATTTAATTCTCAGAAATATTTGCTCATCTTAATTTGCACTGTTTATTGTTTTTGGCTTAAGAAAGTAAAGGGATGCCAACAAAAAGGGAATTAAAAAAAATATATATATTCAAATGAGTAATCTCTTAATTGAATATTTGTCCGTGTGACAGAATCCAGTCTATCATATCTGATTGGTGATGATGATGATGATGTAGTTTGCTAGGGTTCTCATGAACTACAAATCCATTTAAAAAGTGTGCTAGGTTCAGCTAATAAAAAACGGGACCGAGCGTGCTTTTCCCAGATTCTCAATTCTTGTGGGTTTCATTTGATCGTGATGTTTCTCTAATACACTTCTCCCCTGTCTCATGCACATAAATCTCCATGCTACTTCATTAACACTATAAGCTAAAAGAAAACTGAAATTTACGTTAGCTCAACTAATTATCCTCTTACATTATCCTGTTTATACCTTTGTCATAGTCAATTCTTTCCTTTTAGATATTTGAGTTTTCTATTGTTTCACACTTTGGTTTGAAGTGCTAAATTTATTTTGATTTGTTTTATCTTGCTTAATCTGTTGATAAATATTATGATATTAAATTAACAATTTATTTTATGAAATAGAGTTTCCATTATTTGTTAACAAATAAATTGAGAGACAGGAACAAAAATTTATATATAAGAAGAAACATAGCTTTTTTCCACAAAAAGCTCATAGCAATTAAGCATTGAAATAATAATTGTATATTTAAAAAGCTACACGTCAATTGAACCACCGCACACTTTAGGTGGCGTGTGTGGTGGTTTCTAACAGTGAAAATTGGGCTTCAACCATCTTAGTTTATTTCTTGCCATCTCTTTTTCCATTATAAACGCCGCGTGTTCTTCAAATATGGCCGGTGACCCTCTTTCTTTTTCTTCATTTATTTATCTCCTCTATTCTGGTAAATACATTATGGTCCTTATTGTTATAATTATTTCATATTTAGATCTTTTAATTTTGATTATTGTTTTTTAGTCATTTTTTTTTATTAAAGTTTTGTTTGTTTTCAATTCAAATATTGGAGTTTAATTTGTATATTTAAGGTATTTCAATTCGGTCCTTCTACTTTAATTTTCTTATTTTTTCCTTTGCCTTTTTGTCAAAGTTTTTATGGGTTTTAATTTTATCCTTGATGCAGATCAACCCAACACCAAGCGTAATCATGCCAACGACCTATTGGAGGTGCCAATTGGACCAATCACAAGAGCTAGGGCAAAGAAGCTTAAAGAAATATTGAATGGGCTTGTTCAGAACTTATGGAGTAAGATGGACCTAGAGGGGCTTGGGACATTTAAAGAGCATGATGGACAACCTTTAATTCATCTAGTTCAGGTCTAAGAAGAGCCCAATTCATGTGGAACAAGAGATTGTTGTGTCCGGCCCAATACCAGCCTTGTTAAGCTTGTTTTTTTTCCTAATACTACAAAGATAAAAAGTCAGCAATTTATTCTCCTAATTAAGTAAGGAAGTTGGCCATATCTTATTCCTAAAGAGGGGAGGACTATTTAATGCTTTTCCTAACATAGGAAGGAAAGTAATTAAATAAGCAACAAAGGAGAAAATTTGTTTTCTTATTTGTCCAAGTTAATCAAGGACATCAAAGGAAAGGGGGCAGTAACACAAAAATTTCCAAATCAGATTTTTCCTAGTTTATGTAGGACTTCTTAAGGGTGACAAATCTAATTCTGGCATATTTAGGATGATAATTTTTGGATTTTTATTATTTTCTTCTTAGTTTTTTGGTTATTATTACTTATTTGGGTCAATTGTAAATGGGCTTCATATAAGTCCACCTAAGAGGGGTCCATTAGGATTTCTTTAAGTCTAGAGTCAGTATAAATAAAGGCATAACTAAACATGTAAGGTTACGCAATTTTCAGATCAATAAACTTCTTTGCTGCACTTGTTGTGTGTTGGTCGGATAATCTCCCTTCCTTGGTTCTCTAAAGAACTGAAAACGACTTATCAAAGAACAACTAGCTTCGTGGCGTCATCCTTATACTTCTCGTTCGCGAATCAATATTCGTTGGGTGGGGGTTTCCGTTTCCAATAGTGTTGGTGCCTAGGTACAAGTTATCTTTATGTCACACTCCTATCAAACCTGATTTACTTGGCTTTCCGGGAATTTGTGTGACCACGTGATCACGAGGTTTGCATCAATCATTCAAATCAGTTTATGATTTTTGTTTTTTCAATGATAATAATGATTTCATTTTGGTCAATTTTCTTTTATTTCTTATTGTTTTCCTTGGTTTTTTTTGTTGAAATTTTTATAGTTTTCAATTCTATCATTCAAATCAAGTTCATGGTTATTATTATTATTATTATTATTATTATTGATGATAATAGTAATAATGACGACGATGATGATTATAGTTATAATAATTCAAAAAATAGTAATGGAAATAATAATATTATTAATGATAACAATAACAAAAATTAAATTAGTGGTGATGATGATGATATGAAAGAGAAGAAGAAGAAGAAGAAAAAGAAGAAATAGTGATGATAATAAAAATATTAATAATATCTGTTGTAATGATAGAGATAATAACAATAGTAGTAGCAACAATAATAGTAGTAGTGATGATGATTGTGGTAATAATTGTTAAAATAATAATAATATTAATAGGAATGCTACTATTATTACTAATAATAATAATGTTAGCAATAATTGTGGTGATGATGGTGATGGTGATGGTGATGGTGATAATAATAATAATAATAATAATAATGGTTATAAATAATAATAATAGTGATGACATTACTTATTAATAATATAGTAGTGGTAATGATTTTGATCCTCATTTTTGAATTGCTATTTTTTAAAATTCTTTTGTATGATTATAATTTTTTATTCAACTTCATCCTTTAATATTTATTTTTTTGGGATTGATTTTCATGATTTTTTCTAGATTAGATGCTTCAAGTTTAATTACTCGGGTCATGAATTTAAAAAGTTAGTATATTTTTTTTGAAAAGGTTTTATAATAATTTTTTAATCAATTTATTCCTGTAATATAATTTGAATCATGAGTTTGACAAAATGTTATGTGTTGGCTTAATTCTGATTAGAGTTTTTACATATTTTTTTATAAATGATTTTTTATACATTTATTTTATCTATTTTCGATACCTGAATAATATTTTTTGTTTTAAAAAATAGTCCAGCCTTGTAGAAAAACGCAAGGACACAGGCTAGTATACTCTATATAAAATAATAACAATACACACACAAGACTATAAAATATTGCAAATACTAATATATAAATTCTAATTAAAAAAGAAATTAAAATATTAATATAGTTTATCAAAACAAATTTATCTTATTTTTTCATCATATACCTATTCATACATAAAACAACACTTAAATAATATAAAATAAATATCTCGAACTCAATCTATATATATTAACTTATTAATATTTTATTTTAACTATCAAAACTCTATAGAACTTAGAAAAAAATAATTAAAATTTAAAAAATTATATCAAATTATTAAATTAAGTCATAGTATTTTTATTTGTTCTCCTTAGTCTGTCTTATATTATTTTTGACTCTTTTGGAAGAAAGGATTCATTAAGTTTTCGTTATTTCTTTTTACAATCGCTAATAATATTAAAAAAACTCTTTTGAACAAAATGATTTATAAAATTTCTATTCGAACATATTTTAATTTATATTCACTGAACATATAATTAAAATCCATAAATAATAATATTACTTTAAAACTTCATAGATTATTATATTGAATTTCGGTTTTTTTTTATGTTAACTTTGACTCTTCTATAGAAAATGATTTATATCTAATTAGAAACTATACTAATATAATAAAAGATTCCTTAGTCAAAAGAAGCATAACATTATTATTCATGTTTATAACTTTAATATTTACTAATTAAGAAAAAAGTAATCCACTCAAATTGTAATATAATATAATTTAAGGAGAATCGTTTTATTTTTTAATATTAAAAATACAAATATTAATATATGAGATTCAATGTTTTTCTTTTTATCAAGCTTTATTTCGAGCTTTTTTTAAGAGCTTTTGATTATAAATATTACAAAATATAGGTAATAAAAAAAAAGAAATGAAAAAAAATTGTTGATTAAGAAATAATATTTTTTTTCTTACAATTACTACTCATATTTTTAATGCAATGTTTATCAAGTTAGTTTTTTTAAAATATATAAATTTGGAAAGTCTTGAGAGTTTTCAATTAAAGATAATACTAAATACAAGCAATCAAAATAAAAAATAAAAAAATGATTTTAGATTATTAATTTTATATATAATTATATTTAATTTTATCATATAATCAATTCAATTTTACTTTTAAATAAAAATGATAAGATAGTTTTTTAATGAAACAATTATTTACCTACAATATAAAAAATAAGTTCTCTTTTCTTTTCTTTTCTTTTTCTTTGAAAAAAGATATGAGTGGCAGCATAGTATAAAGAATATTGTTTTAATTTTAACCATACTTATAAAAAATCATACAAAAATTTTAAAGTTTATTATTAGGAGTTATTATAATAAATGTATATAAACTTTTAACTAACTATTAACCATTAAGAGTATGTTTAACATGATTTTTAAATTATGACTTTTAACTTTGATTTATAATAAAAAAATTTATATAATTTTAAAAAATTAGTTTAAATTAAGTTTAAATTATTTAAAATTAGAAGTATGTTTAATAAAAAAATTGACTTGAAACAACGTTTTTAAAGAAAAATATTGTATAAGCTATATTTTATAAATTAAAAGTAAAACAATTTAATTTTTAATTAAATCAAATATTTAGCTCATTTTTATAATTTTTTTTTATTGAAATCAAAAGTTATTTTTCTTATTTGGAACCAAATTTAAAATATTCAATTTGAATTTAATTAATAAATAATTTAAATTTACAAATTTAAAAGAGATAAAATTTATTTTGTTTTTTTATATAATATATATTATTTTAAAGTAAATGAATATTAAAAAAAATTTTAATATTAATTTTTTATTTTCATATAGTAAATAGAAGAGAGCCTTTCAAATAATATAAGAGATGTTTGAAAGTATGATAATAATTATTTTTTTAAAATTTTTTTTTTGGGAAATATATTAAAATAATATTTATTTTATATTTTTAAAATTATTTTTAATATCAGTACATCAAAATAATCTGAAAATATAAAAATAATTAATCTAAAATAAAAAAATAAAAAAATCTAAACTTTTTTTAAAATACAAAAATAAGGTTTAAGAATTCAATTCGAACTTTGCATTTTTAAAAAGTGGAAAAAAGATAAAACTCAATAAATAGTTACGCGGAAACCAGGTGCCCATTCCTGTGGTCTCCAAAGAATTCGTCTGCCGCGAAGAAACTGTTAACAAAATTTTTAAAGTTTATTATTAGGAGTTATTATAATAAATGTATATAAAATTTTAACTAAATATTAACCATTAAGAGTATGTTTGACATGATTTTTAAATTATAAATTATAAATTTGATTTATAATCTAAAAATTTATTTTTCATAAATAATTTTAAAAAATTTTAAATTATTTTAAATTAGAAGTATGTTTAATAAAAAAAATGACTTGAAACAACTTTTTTTAAATAAAAATATTGTTTAAGCTATATTTTATAAATTAAAAAAGAAAATAATTTAATTTTTAATTAAATCAAAATTTTAACTCATTTTTATAATTTTTTTTATTGAAATCAAAACTTATTTTTAATAATAATCTATTCATGAAAAAAAACTGATACAGATGTCTTTTTTTTATTTGGAACCAAATTTAATTATAATATTCTATTTAAATTAAATTAATAAATAATTTAAATTTACAAATTTAAATGAGATAAAATTTAATTTATTTTGTTTTTTATATAATATTTAATATTTTTTAAATTTAATGAATATTAAAAAATTAATATTAATTTTATATTTTTATTTAGTAAATAAAAGGGAGTCTTTAAAATAATATTAGAGGATGTTTGAGATTTGAGAATATGATAATAATTAATTTTTAAAATTTTTTTGAAATATATTAAAATAATAATATTTTTTAATTTTTTAAAAAATTATTTTTAATATTAGTATATTAAAATAATTTAAATTAATAAAAAAATTATTTTTTTTAAAATATTTTTAAAATAAAAAATAAGGTTTAAGAATTCAATTTGAACTTTGCCTTTGTAAAAAGTGGAAAAAGAAAAAACTCTATAAATAGTCACGCGGAAACCAGATGCCCAGTCCTGTGTTCTCCAAAGAATTCGTCTGCCGCGAAGAAACTGTTATCAAAGGAAAGAGAAAAGAGAATGGTGATCCTGTTGGTGGCGACCACCTCAGATCCAGCTTCCATAGGCCCAGCCTCGGCTCTTCTAGCCATGCCCGGTTGGCACACTGGCCCCTCCTTGCAGGTCAGCAATTCTCACCCTCTGCTTTTCTTGCTTTATTTTCTTTCAACAAAATTAATTAAAGTTTAAACAAGAGACTGACTGACATGAATTCTATGGCGCGTTTGTTAGGATGCCGTAAGTTTTGTAAACAAGGAAGTGAGGCTAATAAAAGTGGATAACAGTCTTGTTAAGGAGGATCACTTAGATAAACGTTGGGAGGAGGCAACCGGCGAGTTAGTCGATGAGATCATTTTTCTTAGCAAGCATGCTGCTTCTTCTAGTCGGCCAGCTCTTACGGTCCATCCAATTGGTATATTAATTAACCTTCATTTTATTGTACTACTGTTTGGTTCTTTGTGTGTTAGCCTTATGGATTCAAAGGGGAAACAATAATGAAATGAAGAATGTAATGTTTGTTCGGATTTGCATTCTTGGATTAGGCACTCCACATATTAGTGAAGGAGAGGTTCTTGTTGCTGGTGGGAAGCCAGCCTGGGCAGCACCTCCAAATCCTCGGATAGGACCATGGTTGAGGCTCTTGAGGACTATTGCTGAATCACAAAAACTAACTCCTGAATTCGAGGTAATGAGTTAATTAACATTTGATGTTAAGACACATTTGCATAACCGTGATTGTAGAATCCCGCGATGCGTGTGTTGTGTTCATTTGATAATCCTAACAGGTTTGGATTCTTGATTTTCATTTTGAGTTACTTATGCTTATGGGCAATCTCAAAGTTAATGATGTATAACTTCTCAATTAGATCTGCACAGAAATTTCCAACTTATTTTAATCATATATCTTCTCCTCAAATATTTAGCTGTCAAAATACAACTCTCTTGAACCTCTTAAAAAGACCCTTGGGATATCTTTAGATCATAAATTCATTTACATCTAACTGTCAGTGCACAGATATTCCCTAGATACAGCAATACCAGTGGAGGATTTATTGTATCTAAGTTCCAGTCATGTCATAATTAATCTCTTCTAAATATTAAATCCAGTAGATCACTCTCCTCCACACACTATAGCTAGCTGTTGTTGCCCCTTTTCATTTGAAGTTAAAGAGAAGAAATCAGGAAATTCACTTTAAAGGTTGATTGCCCATGCCAAACATTATAGTAGATCGGGATTCTATTATTTCTATTAATATAGACATCCAAACCATTTGTAATAGTGTTCCATAAGCTAGCACCTTGAGTTTTTTTAACTCCTCTGGAACACCAGCCTCCAGTACCTTCCCTGCTCTTGGCAACTACAAGTCTCCTCCAAAAACTATCATGCTTTACTGAGTACCTGTCCAATCAGGAGCACTCAAGCATCCTTATCAAAAGGAGTACACTGCTCTCTCCAAGTTACCAATTTGCACTTAAATTCCTCTTCCATTCTCTTCATCAAGAAATCCCTTTGAAGCTTTTCCGATTCCTGAACAGCTGAATCTGGAATGGGAAATGAAGAAAACAAATGTAGGCAAACATGGTTGCATGCTCTTAATGCAAGTAATTTTCTACACCTCCAGAGATTTTGCCTCTTCCACATGCTCCTGCTTCTTTACTGAAGCTAAATAATATAATCTTGCACTGAAATTTCCTTGGAATGTACATCTAAAGGAAGCCAAGGATGACTCAATGGGAAGAGATTCAACCATAGCCTAGAGGAACTTTCTGATAATTGTTGCATTTTGTTTAATCTCAAACTGCATTTATTGATTAATTCTTTTTCATTAACTAGTTTATGCTCTAGTTTAATCATATTCATGAGTATTAGTATTAGATGGTACAAAAAAAAACTCTTTATTGTGGCTGTGCATTTCCTTTTCTTCCCCCTTTCACCAAAAGAGTTGAAACATACTGACTTTTTTCAATTTTTCAATGTTTTAGGTTACATTAGAAGCCACACATCATGGGCCATTAACTAATTCGCCAACCATGTTTGTGGAGATTGGTAAGCTTCTACCACTGATTAGGTCTGCTTTATTCATTATGGGATTTGTTATTTTTGGTTTTACAATCCATTGACCTTTTGTGTTGTTGATTTTCTTGGTTTAATTAATTGTTGATTTCCTTTTCCATTTTCACTAGGTAGCACAGAAGAATACTGGAGGAGGCAGGATGCTGCACAGGCCATTGCATTGGTGGGTATTTGTTGGTCAGAATAAGCTATATTGTATATGCAGTGGCCTTGTTATAGTTAAATTGCATGCTTTCATGACATTACTTACCTGCTGAGTTCACTTTTTTGTTTGCATTTGATTGGAAAGTTTTAACTTTGAATCATTCATAGTTTCACAATCCAGTTCTCTCTTTCAGTTGCCTATGAATGAGCTATAAAGCAGCATGACTAGTGTTATGTTTGAGTTTTGAAGTGATAATGAAGAATTTTACCTAGTTTAGTGATATAATTTGTTTGGTGCTTGAAGTTAGTCTGGGAAGGATTGGGTCTTGGAAGTGGAATTGCTGTGGGAGACTGGGGCAGGTACGCAACTTATTATTCTCAAGCAGCAAGATATGGAATGAATAGATAATTCCATTGTTTTAAAGTAATGAATTGCAACTTATTTTTCTTAAGCAACAAGATATGGAGTGGGTAGATGACTTTCCATTTTTTTTTAAATCAAAGGGAATTTGTTATGCTCCTGGTACTCCTGATTGTTAGGCATGAATAATCTGGGAAAACTTTTCTGGTTTCCCTAAGGATTTTCTGCATGTGTCATGAATGTTTTCCATGTTATATTACAGCGAGTGAATGCAATTGTTTGATGCTTGCTTACCATTTCTTCATGTGATGACCCTCTCTTGGTTTGGAAAGGGAAAGGGTAAAAGAAAAGACTTTACACCAAAATATAGATATATGAAGGGGGAAATAGAGCAGTCAATATGTCCCAAAAAACCCTTCAAATTTATAATTTCATTTGCAAAATTGATACTTCTATCGATTCAGGAATGGTGGTAGCAACAAAATCCTTCTTGGAATAGGTGGCGGGCATTATGCACCCCGGCACATGGACATTGTTCAGTAAGTTTCCATCTTGGCATCTTTTTTCTGTCTATCTATTGTTGAGTAATTATTTTGTACCTTACATCATCACAGTAACTATGCTCCTGAATTGAGTGATTTGTTTTTTTGAATGGAAATGGATGGCTGTTTATCAAGATGACAAATTTTATTTTTTATTTTAATGTTCCATTTTCAGAAAAGATGGTGTTTGGGTAGGCCATGTGCTTTCTGGGTACTCCTTGCCAATGGAAGATCCTGGTCAGTCAAAAACACAACTAAATACTGAGGCTGTGCGCGGAACTTGGAGAGAATCAATCAAAGTTGCATTTGAGGCTACCAAATCAGCTTTCCCTGGGGGAGAAATTCTAGCACATCTTGATCACAAGTTTGTCATTCCATGAACGAATTTTCATCTGTGATTAGTGTCATATCCTCCGATAACCACTTTTACCTTAATTGCTTTGATCATTGCGATCTATAGTATGCAGACCTGCAGTTTGTGTGTGAACACAATGTTAATCTAGAAATGACTGAAAAAGAGTTTGTCAAGCGGCATGGCCTTGTTTGACAGTTTTGAATATGTTGGATTTCAAGTAAAATTCATATTTTTCCCCTCATAGCACAATGAGCTACTTGCATCTGATGCTTTGTGATGCTTATTTTCTTCTTCTTTTCTAAAAACTGTATCTTCCTAATGCTATCGATTTTATTGGTGAATGCAGGAGTTTCAAGAGCTGGCAGAGGACTGCCGTCACAACTTTCTTGGTGGAGCAGAACATAAAGATTGGGAAAGCCAGTGACTTTTCTTAATTATTGTGTCAGTACTATTGAATAAAAACCAATTATATTTGAAAGGATTCATACTTTGTTTCAATTCTCTTGCGTAACGATCTTAGCCAGGGAGAGGATGAAGAAGAAGATTTCTTTTCAGATAAAGTGGAAGGCTCTGGAAGGTGTTAGGGCTGGAAAAGCTAGGATATATATTGGGAGATGAATACGAATGGATGGCTGGGTTTCATCAAAGCACTTGCAATGCACACCCTAGCATAAATATGTTCTTATTTAAATTCAAAGTTATTAGAGTATTACCTTTCAAGTTTGAGTTTGAATTTGTATGAATTTCTCTATTAGCTAAGAGGGTATTGTATACGCGGCAACTTTTGTTTTTAAAGTAAAATGCACAAATAATGTGTTTGGCTAATGTTGAAACTTAATTTATTATTTGTGTGGAACTTAGTATAATTTACGTTGAAAACACAGGTTTGCGGAAAGCAGCTTTTAAGCTGCTTCTCTCTTTCTCCTGCGATCTTGACAGTGAAGAGTTTCACTTTTCATTGTTCATGGCCGGACCGAGTCCGGTCCAAATCTAAATATATTAAATCGAGTTCGACCCAGTAAAAAAAAATCAATTTTTATTTTTATTTTTAATTGTGTTTTATTTAAAAAATTAGTGTTTAATATTATTCAATTGCACTCTATAAATTAGAAGAAGATTGCATGATGACGTAACATTTGCAGAATTTGATTGCAATTCTAATTTTGTTCTTGATGTTATTTTACTTGATGTTGTTGCATGCTCAGGAAACCATGAAAACTACAGCCTTGTTGGATGGATTCCGTACTAGATGGAATTGTAAATAATTTAATGAAATAATAAAAAATATTTTATATAAAATATTATTTATTTTATGATGAAATAATAGTAGTTAAATTTACAATATTTAAATTAAAAAACCATCAATATTAATATATATCTTTCTAGTTATTTTAAAACCTCAATTTGAAAAGCATTTTTAACCAAACACATTAAACTACTTTTTATTTAACCTCAATTTCAACCACAGTTTTAACCAAACATATAAAAATACCAAACGAGCGTCAACCAAAATGTTTTTTAAAAAACAATTTTTTTCAAATCACAACCACAAAAGCTACCACAATACCAAACACATTAGAATTCTAGGGTTATGAAAAGATTCAGTGTTTAATTTTAATTTTGTGAGGCTTGAACTACTTTAAACCAGTACTGAAAACTTCTCTTTTTTACTAATTTATTATGAGAATCAGTAAGCATTATCAATATAATCCATTAGAGAAACAATTTTTGAGAAGAATATGTAAGCATCATCAAAGTATCTATTAGAGTCATCAATTATACTAATTATAAGATTTAAAACTAACACGATCTAAGAGTAATGAGTAATTCATTGGGTTGATTAAAGATATTTAGATTAAAAAGTTATAAATCTATTAAACTGGATCTTCGTGTATTGTTTGGGTTATATTTAAAGATATAAGTAAAATTTTGTTGCGATTCTAGTTGGAATGAAAACTAAACATTTCAAGTTTTCCATTCATATATGATATGCCTAGTAATTTAATTATATGAGAAAGAGTAATATGTTTGAAGTTAGGTTTAAAATTCACTAGCAAACAAGGAAAGTAAAAAAAAAGACTATTAGAATAAGGATTGTCTTTCATATGATTGGATTTTTACAAGACAAGATACAAATTAGGATTTCTTACATAGCAACAACTCTGACAACATTAGAGTTAGCAATTTTGACAACATTGGAAGTCTTATTTTTTGCAAGGAAAAAAGTCGAATGTTTGGGAGTATTATTTTTCAAAGAATTTCTCATTTTTAAGGATATCAAGATGGTAGCTTGCGGATTGGACAAGGTAAGTCAATTTTAAGCTTATTTTTTTAATGCATGTTTTTACACTAATAGCATAAATTTTGATCTGAACATTGAATTGAATTGAAATTTTACCAAAAGATTCTATGTCTTGATTTTTTGATATATGGTTAAAATTTCATAGCAATGAAGTTTGAAAAGGCCTTGTAAAAATTGCACTTAATTTCCAAGTTAATTTAGGATTATTTTTCCTTTTCTATTTAGAACTCTTTTGTTGTTTTTCCAGCTTTGTATAAGATGTTTTATCTAGTATAAATAGGGTTATTTAACATGTATTTAAGGTTTTGTTTTTTTTTTCAGATTGCTTATGATTCATAAATAATATTTTGTGTGGCAAGGTTGCTCATTCTCTTGGTTCTTCATTGAACTATTCATGACTTATTAAAGATTAATTGCTTTTGTAGTGTTCTTCCTTATACTTTCAGTTCTTGATTCTTTATAATCAATGGGTTCAGGTATTTTATCTAATAATTTCCTTAGTTCAAGTAATTATTGGGTTGAGTTTTTTATCAATCTGATTTTAACTTTCTTGAGTTGTATTCTTTCATGTTTGTGGGTTCTAGGGTTCTTATCCTTTAGGTTCACATTAATTGGTATCAAAGCAAGATTCTAAAATCAGATTTCATCTATCTATCTTAAATTTTTTGCATTGTTTGCTTGTTGTTTCTCAATTATTAAATTGTTGCGGCTAAAATAAAATAAAAACCAAAAGTTTCAATTAAGTTTTCCTACTACCAAATCAGTAAATTAAAAAAAGAAGAAGTAAAGTTAAAATCACAAGTTTTTGTTAGTGATGCAAAATTGAAATTTACAATTCTTGAATTTGAGACTTGAGAAAATTGCGATATAGATTCTGCTGAATTGGTTGGTTTTATTACTGGGTGTTGTTTGTTGAAATATTGATTTCGGGTTTCATAATATTTTTTGTTTCAATATGTAATTATTTGTTTGCAAATGAATTCAGATTGTTTGAGTTCACACTAGTTTCCGGGTTTTATAGAGTCAATTCTTGAATTTCACTGATGTTTTTGTATTCCCTTTTGTTTTGTTTTTGTAATCGTAATCGTATTCGTTTTTGTTTTCATATTTGTTTTCAATTTCCCTAAAGAACTAAAGTGACAGGCAAGAGAGGTAAAAGAAAAAACGGTGAGACTTTTTATCGTGAAAAGCTAAAAATTTGAGTGAAACATGAGTAAAGTGACATGTATTGAGTGTAAACACACGAAGGAGTGTGAGGATATTTCTTGTTTCTAATATAAAATTTCAGACTTGACGATGTCTTCTAAAAACGGGTCATTAGCTAAGAAAGAGAAGAACACTTTCTCTTTTTATAAGCTATATAACAAGAATTTAAGCACATGGATGTGGTATTCAATAATATGAGGAATCAGCTAGATAGTAATGAAGTTATGCTTACTAAGTTGCAAGAGAGACGATCCCAAAGGGTTCATAATACAAGGAGATAAGAGAATCTGAAGATCCAAGCTGTGAATGCTGACAATAAAAAAACTTGCATGAGAATTGTCAAGGCAAGCAAGGATGACCACCTTACAATACTTATTAAAAGAACAAATAAACTACTTGATGAATGAAAAAAGATGCAAAATGATCAGATGGTGATTCAAAATGTTAAATTCTAAAACTAGGAGTGGGAAGGTTGAAAACTTGTTGGGTTTTTATGAATTATTGGAAAAGAGAATAGGAAAGAGTCTAGAGAAAACTCTCGATACAACAACAATTTCATACCAAAACCTAAATCTTTCAATAGATGATACAAGAGAAATCAAGCATGAATATCAAGAGAAAATTAATAATGGTGTCTATAAAGTTGAAGATTGCAATGCAAAACAAGAGATAAGTTCTAAGAGTTATGATGATTTTGAAGTTCTTTCACTAGACAATAAAAATGAAATAACAAACGAACTTGAAGAGGATAACAAGAATAATTATTGTGAAGTGTACCATTATAATATGAATTTGGAAGGCTTACATGAACATGATGAAGATAATAATGAGAGTTCACTAGTTTTGAAGCATATAGAAGGTGCACTTATTAATGACCATAACATAATATATCTTTCAATTGGTCTTATGAAATAATATGAGAGTTTGTTGGAGAGCTTTGAGATGAGAGAAAATGGTTTTTTTGATCGAGGACCTTGGGATGAGAGAAATGGTAAGTTGGTTGAAATAAGAGCAAAAAGTGAGTTGGTCAAGATTAGAGAATGAAAAGAAGGGCAACTTGTAAAAAAAAAAAGTGTTGGTGGTAAAACAAAAAAAGTACGAGAGCTTTTATGTAAAAACTAGTGTTATTGAGAATGTTTTTTATACTAACAGTCCTATGTAAAATAGTGTTTTAGTTTCTTTGTTGTAGGATTATGAGAATATATTACCAATAAATGGTGTTCTTATTGTTAATTCGAGTACGAATCATTTTGATGAGAGGGGAAATGATGAGAATCAACAAGTATCACCCAATGATCTATTAGAGGTGCCATTTAGATCAATTACAAGGTCTAAAACTAAAAAGATCCAAAAGGAATTAATTGGGATGATTCAAGATATTTGGGTTAACAAGTTGTAAATATACCGGATTGGACATTCATGTACTGCGTAGGCCATATATGAAACTACAAGTATAACTTTGCTTCTATTCCATATGAGATGGAAACTAGAAATACCAAGCTTTTAATCTATACATGTTAGGCCCCGTGACTCGTTTAGATGAGAGAGAATGACATGTTTGAAGTCACACTTAAAAGCTGCTAAAAAACAAAGAAAAATAAAAAAGGAACATTTTTCATATGATTTGTAGATTCTTTCAAGAAAATGATTTAATTGCATATGGAATCCTTATTTTGCAAGGATTCCTTACTTTTCAAGAATACCAATTTGACAAACAATTCTTATTTTGCAAGGATTCCTTATACAACAAAAATCCTTTTTTTACAAGGAAAGATTTCAGCAACTTTGGTAGTATTGGAAGTCCTAATTTTTATAAGGAAACAAATTTGAAAGGCAAGGAATTTTCAATTTTCAAGGATGCCATGTTGGTGGCTTGGGGATCTAACAAGGAGAGATGATTTTTGACTTTTTTTCTAATACAAAATTTAATTTAACAAGCATAACTTTCAATTCGACCATTTGATCAATCTTGGATTATACCGGAAGATTCTAGAGGCTTTTTTTATATTTTTAAAATTTCATAGTAATTAGAGTTCAGAAATGTGAACCTTTGAATAAAGAAAAAAATTTATAAAGACAAGGGAGAAAATATTATGTTAATTTGTAAATTGAATATTCACATAAAGAGATGATAATGGATTAAGGGAATTTGGAATAAAAGGTGTATGTAATGTAAAAAAATGAAAATGGCTGAAAATATATATATATATATATATATATATATATATATATAATTGTGAATAAAAATTAAATGGGAGTGATGTAAGAGGAAATAAAGGTACTGAAATATCATTTAATGAAATTCAAAATAACCTAACTCAAAATTTACGGTAAGAGGTGTTGAGAATTGAGAAAAAATTAACTAGAAAAACAAAAGGTTACCATGGAGGGATATAATAGGAATTTCATAAATTATTGTTTATATGTGTGTGTGTGGCCGGCTATTTGAAGAAAATAGGAGAGAAAAGAAAAACATGCTAAATACCTTTACAAAACCTTAGGAAAACAAAGAAAGTGAAAGAAAATCTTGAAAGTTAGAAGAATCAACACCATAAACATCAAATTATAAAGGAAAATTGAGTGGGAGAGAGTGATTTTGAGGGGTAAAGTGGAAACAAGAGGAAGGGAATAAAGGAGGGAAGAAGAAAGTGTTAAAAGCTTGGGTTCTAGTTCAATTTTTCCCTTGTTTCTTGTGCTTAGTATGTAGGTAATGATTCCTTTTACTATGTGAAGCTTACATTTTTTGACAAGATATGGAATTGATTAATTAAGTTTGTATTATGAAAGTAAGGGTTTTCTAAGAAAAAATATTTATGATGATGTTCTTTGTTTGGAATGGTAATTTTGATCATAAATACTTTGGATTAGTGTTGATTTTTGCTAAATTTTGGAAGAAATATATGTTTTTCCATGGTTTTGGACCAGACAAAAAGAGGGATTTTATGAAATTTAGGTAAATAATTTGTACTTGTTGAAATGGTGTGTTTAGTGAGAATTGATATAGATATAGTGATTTATGAATTTATCTAGGCATCATGAAAATAATCAAGTAAGTAGGAATAAGACTTTGACATAAATTTTTATGAGATAAGGCTTGAATTGTGTTTTAATTATATTGAGTGTAATTAAGGTTAATAAATATATGGCATGGTGAAGTCAAAATATATGAATAAGGCAAAATAAAGTATGACCCTTGTGGTTGGCTAAATGAAGAAATTTGAAAGCTTTGATAGATGGTATTTAATTATAAGAAATAGTAAAACAATTGAGAGATTGTGTAATTATATGTTTTGAAGAATTTTAATTGGAAAAAATGATGAAGAGTTTAGATATGGAAATTGTCATAAAGAATCAAGTTATGATTTTTAAGGTTATGGGAATTTATGGTAATGAATTGATTCTGTTTTTGATGATTCTTAAGGTTATGAGAATTTATGGTAATGATTTAATTTTGTTTTTGATAGAGGACACTTCGGCAGCTGGATGACAAGACGGAGCTAATGCTGGGACATCACATATTACAAGTGGGTGTTGAACACCTATATTTTATAATTTTTACACTAATAGAATTGTTAGATTTACTTCCTTTTATTTCTTGTATTAGTATGGAAAATCGTTAAAAAAATGAGAAAACAAAGAAAGGAAATGGATGGAAAAAACTTGGTTAGCTACTCCTAATATAGAGGCTAATGATGTCAAAAGGTTCTTTGACATCGACATTATCAAATGTTAAGTGAAAGTATTCATATAAGACTTGATTAACTATTCTGAGATTCGAAAAGCTAATAATATTAATGGGTTACATTGATATCGATATTTACTCAAATTTGATTAGTTAGTCCTGGTAAAGGAGACTAATGATTCTAACAAGGTTCATTAGCATCGACATAAAAATCCAAAGGATTAGAAATAAAAAAGGTGGTGGGCCGGGGGGGTTTGACTAGCTTTCTTGGACAATTGAGAAAGCTAATGATGTCAAGGTGGATACCTTACCTTCGACATGTTCCTTAAAATTTATGATGAGCTAACTAGGAAAATAGTTGCTAATAATGCCAGTGAGCTGATGTTGACATTTTCTTGATTACTTATTTATTAGGTTATGACTAATGATATCAATTTAAAATTCCCATGACATTAAGAAAATTAATCAGATTATGGATATAATAGTATGATGATGTTAATGTGGGAAGTTAAATAAAAAAAAAATTAATGTATGATAAGTAATGTTTTATCTTTGAGTTGAAATAAAGAAAAAAAAGATTTAGTGGTACTTTCAGTGTATTAGTTATTATATGAAATAAAGTAATGTTCCTTAAAATTACATACAAAATCTATATAAATGATAAGTAATGTTTTTCCATGTCTTTTAAAAGTATTACTTAATATATATATATATATATTAAAGCTTAAAATTGAAGAAACCAGGCCTGTTTAGCCTTGAAATTGACGAAGCCGTTTGCACCATTTATATAGATTAAATGGTGATTTTTGTTTTTTTAAAGTGTTTTTTACTTAAAAATATATCAAAATAATATTTTATTTATTTTTTAAAAAATATTTTTAACATCAATGTATTAAAATGATATAAAACTATCAAAAAATATTAATTTAAAGGAAAATATTAATTTAAAATAAAAAAAAAATTTCTTTTTTTAAATATTTTCAAAGACGATTTTAAACATAAAAATAAACAAGAACTAGCTAAATTGATGAAGAATAAGCTTCCTTTTCTTCTGGAAAGCATGTGTCTTGTTGACAGTGGTGGTTATAAATTGACTTTTTAAGTTCTTATTGACTTTTTATGTTCTTTTAACTTAAACTAGCTATTTTCTACACCCTCAATCTTTGAATTTGAAGGAGAGGAAGAAGTTTCGTCTCAAAACAGTGCATCTCCTAAAATACCCCTACTTGATTATTCTAATTTCTACCTACAGTTGTAAAAGAAGACTCGTGGATTAGTTGTCACTAGTCATGTGCTCGAGCTCCGGGCTGGATTCAAAGTATTTTTATTCAAAAAAATAATAATAAATGCATCAACAACGTGTTTTTCATCATCAAGAAAAATTCTTGTTGTGAATTGAAAAAATAATAATAAATTAAATTAAAAATTATATATGTTAATAAATGTTAATTTTGTTTTAACACTGATTGCGTTAAGGGAGGAGCTTTTCAATTTTTTTTAATTATACACTAATAAAATTGTTTCTTGTTAGAAAAGTAATAATTTCAATTTTATTGAAAAAATAATAATTTTCTAGTATATGTATAATCTTTTTTATTATTTTTTTCAATAAAAAAATATTTTATGGGTTTTTAAACTTATAAAAATCAAAGAAAATTAAAATCAATAAAAATAAAAATGATTTGAAATAAAGATAAATTTCTTTTTTTCTTCTATCAACATTGTTATCTTATCAATGCACTTTTTTTTTTACTACAATAATTATTTTTTAAATAACTTATCAAAATCATAAATGGCAGTTTTAATACAAAAGAAAAACAATATATTGATACTTTTTAGGTGAATGTATTAGGAAAGAAAACAATGATATATTACTTGGGCGCTGTAATGGAGAAATTTTCAAAAGCTAATTTTTTTTTTTACTAATTATATAGTTATGAAAAAAAGAAAATCATAGAAAAGATAACCAGTAAAATCATGGAGAATAAAAGGTATTTTCCTTTTATGAACCAAAAAAATATTTTTTTTATAAGTAATATAAAAGAAATTAAAAAAAGATATTAACAATAAATATAATTACTTGAACTTTATTTTTAAAGAATATTAATGATCACAAACATATAAAGAGACATGCATAGCAAGTTCACATAGAATAATTAACAAAATGATTACTAATATCATTAAAGGGAAGAATATCATTAAAAAATAAATGTTAAGTTAATCGATATCTAATGAAAAAATATCTTGAATATATTTTATTTTATTTTAATTATAATTAGTTTTTTTAATTAAACTTTCATAAAAAAATAAAAAATAATAATCATGAAATATTGTAAAAGGAATGCTTCCTAATATCATAAAAAATTATTCGTAATCTCATTTGAAAAAATCAAAATTGAATGGTATTCAATAAAATAATTTTAATTAATTTAATTAAATGGTTTTTTCATTAAAAAAAATAAGAGTCTTTAAAACAAAGTGCACAAGTCCCTCATCCTAGCTCATTTTTTTTAAAACAACCAAATAACATGTCTTTTCTAGTTTGATTCTGACTATCTTAGATGGTTAGAAAATCAAGATTCCAACTAAAATAATTAAAGAAAAAAAACTTATTTTAAATACTTTTTAAATTTAACAACATCTAATGAACATTTAAAAGTTCAAAATCCCATATAAACATCAAAAATCAATTTATGATCATAGATTAATATTGAATTGATTGAAAAAAAAAAAAAACCAACCTGATTCACAAAATATCCTCAAGTCTTATTTTATGTTTTTCAATAATATAAATGTTAAAAAACACCTTAACAAAACTATTCTTGTTAATAAAATTCATGAACACCAAGATTTGTTTTTGTTTTGTTTATGTAATGGGTTCAATCAACAATTTTTTGTCTCCTCTCATTTTGAAGCAACTCTCTCATATTTTTCAAACTCAATGACTAAAAAATAAAATTTTAAAAATTGAATGGACTGAAAAGGAATTCAAAGGAAAGTAGGTGGATCAAAGAGAATTGTACCAATTTGCAATTGATCACTTGGTTTTCCCTATCTATTTTTAAATTTGGTAATTCTATAATAAATGATAAGGAATTGGACATTAAATGGGTCACTCACGTGATGCACATGAGCGAGACATGAAATGATAAATGCGTTTAGCCTCTGTCAGTGTCTGTTATAGAAGGGAGGCAAACTTGGACGTTATTTTTAGCGTCAATTTATTACAGGTTGTGGCTGTAATAAATTATGTTAGAATTGAAGACACTTGTTCTCGTTTCTGTAAGATTTTGAAATTTAAAATAATTTTTTTATATTTTTAGATTATTTTACTGTGCTGATATTAAAAATAAATTTTAAAAATATTAATAGTTTGTTAAATAAAAATATTTTTTTAAAAAATCATCATGCTGCAAAATCAGCAAATCAATTAACAAGAGTTAACTAAACAAAACATCAATATTCGAGGGACTGAGTTAATATGGACAATCGGTTGGTGGGTGACTCAATTGTGGATAGTCAAGTGGCAAATTTTTATCCCTTCCCAAAAAAATTGATAATAATATTCTAAACTCAACGTGGTCACTCTCAATTGGTTGGATTTGATGCCATAATTGGTAAATTACTGATCTGCTACGAGGCATTACATTTTTGTTTTTCAATTATTTATATATATGTTCTACTCTCCATTTATTGGTTGTGAATTCTGACTTCATCTCCCAGTCTTTTGTATTGGTTGAGCCTTTTGTATTATATATATATATATATATATATATATATATATATATATATATATATATATATATGATTTCTCAAATATTATATATGTAGCGGAAATTATAAAACAAAATTATTTAGGAGTTATATCGTTAGACAGATTTAGAGTTATTTAGGGATTTATTATCTGAAAATCCAATCATTTTTTGGCTTTGAATAGTTTTTTTAAAGACTGAGTTATCGCAAACCACAAGTCGTCCAATTGTTTGTCCTCTAACGGTAATTCACACGAACCACCCGTGAAAAATCTTCAAATCTCCTAAATCCCTATTTAGGAGAGAAAGATTGCTATGTCTAGAGTGCTAGCTTTAATTCTATGTTTTTGTAGTTTTACTGTCTAATAAACAACCTCTAAAAAAATAAGTGGCATAGTTTACTATTTATAGAGAAATCTAAAAAACCTATAAATTGACAAAATATCAATTTTCCCCTTGAATAATATCTATATATTAAATCAGGAAGATTTTTTTAGATTTAGAAATATAATCCTTGTATTAATTATATTTTAGTTTTTAATTTCTAAAATATATTTTAATAAAGTCATACTTAATTAAATCATATCATTTTAATTATGACTAATGATTTTTAATATGTGTGGTCCATTAGGTTCCTAATATATTGGTTCAAATATAAATATAATTCTAATTAAATATATTAAATAATTTAATTTATTATTAATTATATAATTGATTAATTTATATTTGAAGATCAGATTCATCGTTTAACGTGTCATGATTTCTAAAATATTAGAAAAGTCATTAGTGGTTTGACCTAACCTTTTAATGATTGGTTTCTCAGTGTAATTAATATTCTTTCATCAATAATGTTTTGATTTAACATTAAAGCATATATAAAGTATGTTTGTCATGTTAAATTATGTTTGTTCTCTACATAATAATCATTGATTGTTTGAATAAGATTTAAAACTCTTTTCAAATTTTATTTCACATTGACCAAGAATTTCTCAGTCAATATTATTTGAAAACAAATAAAACATTTTTTTTAATTCACTTAAGGTGATGAATTCTCTTTTAATCACTGAAGTATCTTCATATAATTCATGTTATTTCTAATATCTGTCCTTTCATTATCTCGATTAAGATAACATGTAACAGGATCAAAGTATAACATTCTCTATATAAGATAACTTAGTAATCTCAAGTTGAAAGATCACTTACACAACCGTCACGTGAGCCTTTCCATAAACAAAATCGATCTCTCCATATTACGTATCTCTTATACCTCAGCTTGTAATAATAGCTACTTCCTTTCATAAAAGAAAGAACATAATATGTACCGGTCTTTACGACTCTATTGAATGTCTAGTATTTAAGGGAGCATCAATCAAGAACATTTTAGAAACAATGATTCGATACAATAGAAATTTCATAATTATAACAATTTTATAATTTCTTTTTGCATAACATTTTTGACCCATGAACTTTATTTTTACTATAGATTTATTAATCTAATATTATATAAATATTAAAGATAAATTAAGCCTTTATTAATAATAAATATATATTTACATGAATATAATAATATCATATGTAACCAATCGATTGACTACAAGACATATTAAATATATACATGTGTGTGTGTAGAATATTGCAAAACTCTTTAATAGGTTTGTTGTGTCGGTGTTTATGTTAAAAATAAATATTTACATGTTAATTATTAAAAATAATAATTGTTACAAGAAAATATAAGAAGGAATTTGAAATTGATGGGGTGCAATAGAATCAATCATATTAAAAAAAATCTTGAGTGACACAAGAATTAAACAAATAGTCTACCTATTAATCAAGTGAAAAGGTTATGAAATTGAATCGTAGAAATTTAATTTTAATGTAAAATAAAATAAAATAAAAATCTATTTCCATTCTTAGAAGAAGAAGAAGAAATCAACGGTCAAGTTTTTGTTGGCATCGAAATTTAAGGGACATAAATTGTAAAAGAAGAGGCAGTCTCATCTCAGCTCATTTGGTACAACGTTAAGATTTTTGGTAGCTAAGCTAATTAAAACCCACCTGTCAAGAATTTGAGTGTTCTCTCAAGGACCAAAAAATAACAGCTATTGCCAAAGTCTTGATTTTGCCAACTATCTCATTATCTCCTTCAATTTCTCTCTCTCTTTTTACCATATCTAGAATCATAACCGTCTCAAGGTCATAATTGTTCCACACTGCCTGAGTGCCTGTCACTCCCTAATTTATTCGTGCACTTCTTCTACTTTTTTCAAATTCAAAAGCCTCCATTTCCCTCTCCTGTCCCAATTTCCTCTTGTCTACTGTTTTTTTTTTCTTGAAAAGAGGATAGAGCATTTTCGTAACTGTCAAAAAAAAATAAAAAATAAAAAAATGTCCACACCATTGACTATGACCAGGCTTGTTAGATGGAGAGTGAGGGACTGGGCGTCCTGTTTCTTGGCTTGCAGGTTTTCTTTAGGTACCCACAAGAATTCTATCTGAGCTTGATCAATCATTTTTTTTTTTAAAGAAAAAAATAATAAAATTCGGGCACATGGGTTGTGTAGAAGTACTCGTTTTTTTTCATTGTAGCAATTTTCATGCAAAAACTATCAGCTTTAGCGTTGTGTTGATTTCTCTTTCTGTTTGCTGTTCTTTAGCATTTCCTAATATTTGTGAGTTCTGTATGTTTTTGTTTCCTTACAGATGATGAACAGGAAACGTTTCCCAATTCATCATCTAAACTGCCAATCAGAAACATGGTTTTTGGCGTGAAAAAAGACAGTACTAGAGGTGGCAATAAAATAAACAAAAAATTATCGAAAAAAAATAAAAAATTCAGACAGGTAAATCCTGGTTCAACACAGGCTACTGTTGACAGTAGTGTTTCAGTGCAAAATTGTAATAGCAGGGACTCGTGCCGGCCCCACTTGCAAGATGAGGAATACATTGTTTTTTGTTTTGGAGAGGATGGTGGTTTTGATGTTGTGAAAGAATGCAAGTCGCCAGAAACATTTCTTCATTTCACTGCTAATAATACAAGTCCAAGGTCTGTCAATCGAAAGGTGAGCACTGGGCAACCATTTCTTCATTTTCTGTTCTGCAAATGGTTAGATATTGAGCTAACAAGGCAAGTATAATTGATTCAGTGCAAAATTACAAATGAAAGATTAAATATTTATGTTCTTCGATCTTTTTACTATGCCAAAACAGCTTCACTGTGTAGAGGTTTCAGAAACAGTTAGGAAGAGCAGCCATCAGAGG
The DNA here is from genome assembly GCA_015852605.2 of Populus deltoides. NCBI lineage: Eukaryota > Viridiplantae > Streptophyta > Magnoliopsida > Malpighiales > Salicaceae > Populus > Populus deltoides. The sequence goes on from CM027584.2 coordinate 10,278,134, forward strand.
AAGTCAATTGTTGTAAATGGACATGAGACAGAGATGACTCCTGTTAAAAACGTAAAAACACACTCTCTCTCTTTTTCAATAGTTAAAACAAAATTTACACGCCAAGATTAGAAAACTGAAGTAATCACGTAGAAAATTACATGACATGCTACATATTTTCTATTCGAATAATACGTAGGACTGATTGCTATGAATTTAACAACAGTGAAACTTGTTGGCTTTGTGATGTGGATGAAATGGGTTAGAGCATCAAATTTAATTTTTTCTTTTATTTCTCAATAGGAGGAGGAAGCAGTTGACAGCCATTCGGGTCTAGACCCACCTTGTAATGCTAGAACAACGTGGTGCCATATTGGAGAGAATGACAATTGCGGGACGGTATCTGCTAAATCTAGCGACTCAAATCAATCAGATGGAAGCAGTACAGGATCTTTTTCCTTTCCAGTGTAAGCTAATTAAACGTGCATGTTGTTTATTTTCAACTTGGATCGTATAATTTTTGGATACTAACTTTGTTAAATGATCAATTAAAATGATGCAGAATGCATTGGGAGTTGATAGGCAGTCCTGTGCAAATGCCAAAATCAGAGAGCCTTCATGCAAGGAAGCACAAGGCCCCCTGTGCTCGTTTTCAATGTTGTAGATTCTGAAACTTGTCCTCCCTCTCCCTCTCCCTCTCCCTCTCCCTCTCAGTTTTTCTTATTTCTTCTTCTTCTGGATATACTACTAGGTCTAGGTCTACATTAAATAATTATTATTAATTCTCGATTTTCTTAATCACAGTAGCTATCAATGCTTGCATGCGAGGACTTGGTTCATTTGTATTTGATTAAGTATTTGGAGAGGTTTTTGTATGCACCAAAGTTGAGGATCAACTAGAGTTTCCCATCTAATTGCGAGGAAGTTGAAGGTTATTGCAAGCCTTTGACAGAAGCATAAAGACAGGAACCTAAATAATGCTATTGATTGATCGGTCCCAAAGTAATCCTATCATTGCCCGTATTTGTTGTAGAGATAGAACATGAGAGAATAAACAAATGCTTTTCTTATTAAACATATAATTCTAATTGGATTCGACTACAATAGCATGGAGTGGTTTTTAGGACCTTGAACTTTCTTCGCTTCCTCTCCAGTATGCAGTTCATGATATCAAGGGATAAATTTGTGCAAGCGACATGACAATTCGATGAGCAGGGCAAGATATATTCTAATTTTTCTTTTGCCAGCAAGCTATTTCTCCAATGCTTTTTATCCTATACTACATTTACAGGTTCCACATCATAAAATTTGACAATAACCTCTCTATTGTATCCCAGCCATTTAACAGAGCATAAAGATCTCTTATACTGTAACACAAACACGGTACAAAAATATGAAAAGGCGTACAAATACATCAGATTTCTCCCCTGTAACCACCAGACCCAAAATAATCCGTCCTGGAGATGGCGAGTTGCTGGCCTCTCCGATGCTCCAACTTGGGGCTCTCACGGATGCGGTGACCGAGACCACCACAATAAGCACACCCTTCAACTCCACTTGCAGCAGTAATTGTGTCTCCATCTTCCATTGGATCATTTAACTCACCCAAAACAGGAGGAACCTCTGCTTCGCTTCTTGCAAGAGGTGCTTCAGATCAAGAAGTGTTGTCTCACTCTGGTTTTTGTTTATAAAAGTTGTTGCAATTCCAGCCTTACCGCATCTTCCTCTTCGCCCAATCCTATGTACATAGTTCTCAATTTCAGCAGGCATGTCATAGTTAATTAAGTGTTGAATGTCAGGAAAATCCAAGCCTTTTGAGGCGACATCAGTTGCAACCAAACATCTTTCTTGCCTTCTTTAAATGATGAAATAGCATACTCTCTTCCTGGCCTTTGCCTCAATGAATAGCCACAACAGCCTCAACTCCCTTCAGGAGAAGATACTCGTGAATGTCACCCACACCAGCCTTGTTCTCACAAAATACTAATACAGGAGGTGGTGTTTTCTGTAGGCATTCAATAAGGTAAACAATCTTTGCCTCTTGTTTAACTTACTCAGCCTCCTGATTATTCTCCACATGCCACATGTCCTCCATCACTTCCCATGTCGTTAAAAGGCTGTCTTATGAACAATAAAAAGGGTGCTGCTCATCGCGCTGAATTCAATAAAACAAACTTGCGACCATGTCCTTACTGGCTTTCTCAAATGAAAAGTACCAAGTCTGGTGGAGAAAAATCCAAAATTTTAACATTATTTTCATTAACAGTTAAATCAGCAATAACTGTTGCCAGAATGTCCTATTTGAAGTTAACAGCAAATACACAGAGCAGCAAATATGAAAAGTTTAAGAGGTTTGAGAAGTCTTCCCGGATAGAGGTCTATATCGTTGAGTAAGAAATTCCAAGGATCTATTAGATATATTTAAAATTATTTATTTAAAGATTAAATTTTTTTCAGCAATAATTACTTCAAGATTGAAAGTCCTCCAACTATTCAATTTCTAACGGTAGCCATATTAACTCCCAATAAAAAATCTTTTAAACCCTTTTAGAAAAAAGATTATTATAGCTTTATAGCTCTTTTCTTTTGTCTTTCAATGTTTTTATACTATACTGTTGTAATGTCAGAAAAAAAAACATAACAATTTATTTAAAGAAAAACCTAAAAACTCTAAACGAAAAAAATATCAATTTGCCCCTTAAATAATACATATATATATATATATATATTATTTTAGGATAATTTTAAAAATTTACTCAATCAAATCCCTACTTGATTTTTTCTAGGTGTAGAACTGTAATCTCCTATATCAATTATATTTTAGTCCTCAATTTCTAGAAATTATTTACAATTAAGTCACACTTGATTAATCATCTTATTTTAATTTATGATAAATGATTATTATATGTGTGACCCATTAGATCTCTTAATAAGTTGATCTAAATATAAATCATAATCCTAAATAAAATAGGATTAAATAAATTAAATAATTTAATTTATTATCAATTCAATAATTAATTGATTTATATTTGAAAATTAAATATAATATTTAGCAACCTGTCATAATCCCTTAAAATATTAAAAAAATCATAAGTAGTTTAATTTAACTTTTCAGTAACTAGTTTTCAGATTGCATCGCATTCCTTTCAGACATTCTCCTTACAGGAAGCAACAGTTTCCATCCTGTCAACGATGGCTCTGTAGATGTGATTCCTTTGGCCAATTCACGAACTAACACGAGTGTCCTCTTAACAGTTCAATGACCGTCTTTAGGTGCTTGTAATTGTCGACAAGTATCTGACTATACACCAATATATTATCAAAGAACACCAAGATAAACTTCCTTAGGTGCTCCTTGAAAACTTCATTTATTAGACTCTGAATTGTAATTGGAGCATTGGTTAACTCGAAGGGCATAACCAAAAATTCATAATGGCCACTGTGTGTCCTAAAGACTGTCTTAAATTCTTTCCCTGGGGACATTAAGATCTAATGATAACCAGATCTGAGGTTGATCTTGTAAAAGATCATAACCCCCCACCAATTCTTCTAACAGCTCTTCAATCATTGAGATACGATACATATCTTTGATAATGAGCTTGTTCAAAGCTCTATAGTTCACACAACCTCTACATAGAGTTTTTTTTCTTAACAAGAATCATTAGGGGAAGTAAATGGGTTGTTTCTTGTTCTAATGACTCGAGCATTCAACATCTCTTTCAGTATTCCCTCTAGAGTGTCTTTCTATAGGCATGGGTATCTATAAGGCCTCAAATTTACTACCTCACTCCCTTACCTAAAAGGAATCCTGTAATCATAGGTTCTGGGTGGTGGTAGCCTTTTAGGTTCCTGAAATAAGTCTTGGTAGGCTTCCAAGAGACTCCACAGATGGGCATCCTTAATACTTTGGAGTTGAGGTAGAGTTGTCAAGAAGCCAGTGGAATAGTCATCATTCTCCTCTACTATCTTTAGGTAACATAAATGATAACCGGCTACTTGCTTATGGCTTCCAACTAGAGAGCTTAACCGCTCTAGTTCAATGGTTTGAAACTTGGGTGGATTCTCTATTTGAGTAATACTTTCTGTCCTTGCCAATCGAATGACATCCATAGGTGTTTGTAGTTGCATGAAATATCTCCTAGCATAGATAGCCATTGTATACCTAACATCATCTCATAATTACTCGGTTTAATGATAAACACATCTGCTATGAAACTTATTCCCTGCATCTTCCACCTGCATCTCTTACATATGAACTTGCAAATCATCTTCTCGCTATTAGCTGCTTGCACAATCATTGAGTTAATAATAGTTAACTAAAATTGTAGTTTAAGGGCCACAATAATGTTTAGGAAGTTATGGGTACTTTTAGAATCAATCAAAATGCATATTGTCATCCTTTCTATCTTTCTAGTTACTTTCATGGTATTGAGTCCCACAGTTCCTTCAAAGGTATCGACGAAGGCGTGTGGGGTAAATTATCTTATATTGATTTTCTTTTTCGAAACCTCATCCTTTGTGATTCTTTCTGTAAAACCTCCGGGCGAAAAATTATAAATTGACTAGTTTCATGTAAAAAAAAAGAAAAACAATTTGTAACTCCCGATCGGGTTATCAAAAAATTCTAAAACTTTGCGTGGAGCCTTATAATATGATTCCTTAGCTTGGGTTAAAACTTCAGAATTTTTAGAGAAATTCAAAAATTTGACGAAAAATCACAATTTGACTAGTTTTATATTATTGGACGTAATTTTAAATCCGACCATCAGATTGAGTTGAAAGTTTATGAGAAACCTTAAAATATATTGAATAAAATCTGGTTAAAATTTTAGGATGAACGGAGATTGGTAGTGCTATCAAAGAATAAGGACCGTCAAATGGAAGCAAAAAGACTCATTAAGGGTAAAATAGTAATTTACCATTAAAATAAAACAAGGCAGCCCCTTTTCTATTATGAACTGCCGACTGGGTAGTAAAAAATGTGTAAAGAAAAAAAGAAAGAAAATAAGAGAAGAACGTGAGAAGTGAAGAGAAAAATAAGAAAAAGTGAGAGAGAGCTTTGAAACTTGTATGATTGAAAGGCTTAGAACATTAAATTAAGGAAGAATCAAGTGAAGGAAGATATAAGAAAGATGAGGAGGGCTGGCCACACTAGGAGGAGAAGAAAAATTGGGAGAACTTATATTGGCAAGCATGAAAAGTTTAGATTCTTACTTGAATGAAGTGTTTTTGGGTTTATTTGAGTAAGTTATCAAACAATGACAATTAAATTTGATTTAATTTCTCATAATCTTGATTTTTTAAAATTAGGGTTCTTATGAGAATTTGGAGATTTTGAGAAAAATAGTAGACATGATGTAATTGAGGTAGAATAGTATAGAAATAGTGAATGTAAGTAGTAATTAAGAAAGAAATTGAATAATGTTGAAGAAAAGAACTTGTAATTAAGGATAAGGAAATATAGGAATGAGGTTTTGATTGTTTTATGTTTGAGAAATGATGTTCTTTATCTTATTTGAAGTATTCAAAATATAAATAAGTGAAGAAACATCATAAGAATGTGAAAAGAAGGAATAAATAAATGGTAGGAAAAGTTCATGGGAGAATTCTTTAAGTGAGTTAAAAGAAGAAAATTGATTAAAACTATATTTTGAAAATGAGGTGACAAATGAATGAAAATTTTGGTGTAAACCCCAATTAAATAAAAGATATTGCGTGCTTCAAATTTAGGCATGTAGGATAAATGATAATGGATTAATAATGTAGTGCAATCTGATTGATTCAGGAGTTGTACCGGGAGCAGGGCATCAGGCAGAAGGAGCTGGGCCATCACGAGCGGATGGTAAGTGATTCATCACTTTTTTTTAAAATTCAAAGTTTCATTATTAGTTATGAGTTGTTTATGACATGTTAATATGAAAGAAGTAGATGAAGAAATTGTTGGTATTATAATTGAATTACCATTTAGTTGGTATGAATTACCGGTTACTTGGTATGAATTACCGGTTAGTATAGAAGTATCGGTTGGTTAGTATGGAATTACCGGTTGGTTAGTAGGAATTACCGGTTAGTTAGTATAGAAGTACCGATTCGTTAGTATAGAATTACCGGTTAGTTATTATGAATTACTGGTTAGTTGGTATGAATTACCGGTTAGTATAGAAGTACAGTTGGTTAGTATAGAATTACCGGTTGGTATGGAATTACCGGTTGTATTGGCTATTGATAGAGAATAGCCAGATGTTGGGTAATTCGTATGGAATTACTAGGTATATTGGCTATTGATGGAGAATAGCCGGATGTTGGGTAATTCGTATGGAATTACCGGGTAAATTGACTATTGATTGAGAATAACCGGATGTTGGGTAATTCGTATGGAATTACCGGTTTGATAGTTGGCTATTTAAGAGGGTTAGCCGGGTTTGAGGTAAAATTTGTGAATTACCAAATTAAAAATTAAGCAATGAGTGTTGGTCACAGAGGTCCTATAAGTATAGGATTAATAAATTATGAATGAGTTATTAATGTTGATATATAGTAAGTTGGTGATGAAAGATAATTTGATATAATTTTGAAGACTTGTGAACATAATAGCTTTATTATTTTTAATGTGTTATCTTCCGTATTTCTTATTAATGTTATGTATACAGGTTTTTCACGAGGTGATGCGGAGCTTTAAATATGGGCTTTGTGATTTAATCTGTTTATTTTGTGGAATGTAATATATTTGCTTTATATATAATTTGTATTATATGTAGATTGTAATATATGTATCATGAATATATTTTGCTTTTGGTACTTTATACATTTACAATGTATGAGTAAGGAACTAATATTATTAAACTATTCAAAAAGAAAATTAGTAATTATAATCTTGCATGTGTAGAAAATGAATGCATGTTAATGTAATAATTAGTTCAATATGAATGTTTTGAGTTTATAATTGTTTGCATGTTATTTGTTGATGATGTAAGGTTGAAAAAATACAATGAAGTATAGTTATTTGTGAAATATTATTTGATGAGATGGGATATGATCTAGGATGGTTGGATCAAAGTGGAAGTTTTGAGTATTGTGATTGAATGAAGTCTAGTTAATAACTTGGTAACATCAGAAAACAAAGGAAACTCTGCCGAAATTTTAAAAAAATAAAATTCCATAATCTTAGACATACTATTCAATACTTGACATTAGTAAAGAAATGTTTGAGATTTCATGACATTATAATTTGAGGGTGTTACACTTTCCTTCTCTTCTACTACACTTAATGAATACAACCTTTTATTTCGACAACTATGTCTAAGAATGAACTTTTCATCACGCCAGAAACACAACCCTTTCAGCCTTCTCTCCCCGAACTCTTGGTTTTTGATAGGTTTTATGGGTTTAATGAAGGTTTTATTGGTGCTGTTGGTAGGGGTATTGGTTTAGTGGGCAGGGTTTGATTTTGTTATGATTGTATGAAGGGTTATGAGGTTTGTCGTGGGATTTAGTGGGGGGGGGAAGATGTGATCTTGTTAGGTTGACTGGTGAGTGATATAAAAGATCTCCTAGTGAAGCTTGGAGACTTCATGTAGGCTAGAGTATTGGCTTGTAATCTGGCTAGATTACTAGCATGTTTAAGGGTCTTAGGTTCAAACATTTTCATTGTGTTTTTTAATTCTAACTCCAGGCCTCCTAGAAAGATAAACAAAGCCTTATTCCATAATATATCAAAGTAATGGATATATTCTTCTAGGTCTTTAAGTTGTTTTAATTCCATCAACTCTTCTAAAGGATCTCATTGCCTCTCAAACCTGTAACAAATAACTTCCACATATTCTTCCTAAATCGCCTTTTGGCTCCCCAAACTCCTCAGAAAGTTTTGATGTCAGTAAAAAGCAACACCATTTAGATAATATGATGCTATTTGTAGTTTTTCAGAGTCGGCAATGTCTTCAATCTCGAAATATTGTGTGCATTTGTACAACCACCTGTGCACATCTTCTTCATTGAATGTTGGAAAAAAGTGTTTGGGTTTATATACCTTATAGGTTAGGATTCTGTCTTCATATAGCACCTTGTTTCTGGAATCTGTTCCTTATAGGCTCAAGGTGTGTTTCTTCTTGCCTTGGCTAGAACTACCTAGAATTTGATAAAGTTTTTGCAAGATGAATTCTATATGTTGTGCCATAGTTCCCATCATGTTTCTAATATCACTAATTTGAGCCACTTGGTTTTAAATGGTTTGATCTAGCTTCAAATTTTGTCCCTTTAGCAGGTCCACCAATTACTCGTACTTTTAGTTACTCTCTTGCTTGACTGCAATAATAGAATCCTCAATATGTTTGAAATCTGCTGTCTTTATGTATGGTACCATGGTTGAAGTCCGTGGATAGTCTGCTCACTTGTTACGTGTGAGATGCTTATGATGTCCATTTGGATCTAATCCAACGATGGAAATGGGTGAGTTAACTTATAGGAATAGAGAGAAGAGTAGTAATTCTCAGTGTTCAACCATGGATGTTGAGGGAGGTGGTTAGTAGGACAAAGAAGTTTGTTATATTTCCTGAATTTTAAGAGTGTCATTCACTTTTCATTTCTTTTCCTGCCTTTCCTAGACAAGTTTGTTATATATATATATATATATATATATATATATATATATATATATATATATATAGTTGAAATCACCTTTCTAGAATTATCCCCTAGAACATATAACACATAAAGTAATTTTTCCCAATAAAACGGTGCATAAATCAACTAAAAGAAAACCTTATTAGCTAATTGAAACAGTGCACTTTAAAGACATAAATGAAACGGTGCATTGAAAACTGTAACGATCATGTTAGTTTGAATTTGAAAAACTATTTCTTCTTTTTCTTCTTCTTCTTCTTCTTTTGCTGGTAACACAAGCCTTGAATGAACTCTTGAGGTGGTATATCTTTCCTTCTCCTTCTCCTATAAATTATTGTATTTTTTGTTGATATCTTCTCTTTGTTTTCAAATATCCTAAAATATGTGCACTTCTACACTAATCAATGTAATATTATTTTTAGTTTTGAGAAGACATAACTCGCTCATACTCTTTGCATTTCTAAACAGGTTCCTCTCTCATTTTACTCTTTAACATGGTTGTTGGTATAATATATATGGCTACATTGTCTATGTAAAATGAAAATATTCGTTATTACTCATTTTACTCACTCATATTCATTTTATAAAAGCTCAATTTGATCCTTAAAGACTTAAAAAAATTAATTCAGTCCTTAAAAATGTCCAATTCTTCATTTTTCATCCATGTAGTTTTAGGCATTTAGGTTTAAGTCCTAAAACTTTATTTTTCTGACATTTTAGCTCCCAACATGTTGAGAAAATATTAATTGAGTCCTTGAAATTTTACTAAAGAATTTTTGCAAACATTCAATTTTGTCCCTATAACAAAATAATTTGGTTCCGAAACTTTTTTAAACAGTTAAATGTTATACCTAAAATTTTTTAGTTCTCATTTTTAACCTTTATAGCATTTGGTGTTTACGTTTTAGTCTTGAAACTTTTCAAATATTCAATCTACAAAAGTTTAATTTGTTCCATAAAGTTTTTTTTAACAAACATCAATTTGCTCCCTAGTTTTAAGTGTTTAAATTTTGATAATAAAACTTCAAAACATTTTCATAAAACTCTAATTTGGTCCAGAAAGTTGAGAAAAATTAATTTGATCCCTAAAGTTTTTGAATTCTTCTTTTGTTATCCCTTTAATTTTAGTTGTTTATATTTCAGTCCTAAAACTTTATATTTTTTTTCAATTTTCAATTCCTAGATATTAAGAAAATATTGATTGAGCACTTAAAGTTTTGCAAACATTCAATTTTGTCCTTAAATTAATTTGGTTCCCAAAGTTTTTTTAAAAGTTCAATTTGAATTTCTGAGTTCTTCATTTTTCATCCTTGTAATTTAGGTGTTTACATTTTTGTCCTAAAACTTCTAAACGCATACAATTTATAAAAATTCAATTTTGTCCTCATCTATTTCAAAAAACCTCAATTTAGTCCCTAAATGTCTTGAATTGTTTGTTTATCATCCCTTTAATTTTAGGTGTTTATGTTTTTGGTCTAAAAGCTTTATTTTTCTCATGTTTTAATCCATTGATGGTGAGACACTATAATTTAGTTCTTCAAATCTTGCAAAAATTTAAATTTGTTCCTAAAGTTTTTAAAATTTTATATTATGGTATCCTTATTTTAAATTACAGTTTGTGTTTATTGATTAATTCATTACAAAATGTTTACTATAGGATTAACATCAACAAGCCAAAAAAAACTTGTCAAAGGTTGACAAGACCACCCATCCCTCACAAACTCTCAAAGAGGGAAGGAATGCCTTAACTCATATATGTATGTACATAGGGACTATAATCTCAAAATATCCTTGGGTGGAGGCCATGGTTTCTTGGTTGATCCTTTCATTCCTAGAGGTGATGCGATCCTACATACGAAATCAAATGATCTATTAGAAGTGTCCATTGGGTCTATTCTAAGGTCTAAAATGAAATGGATCCAAAAGAAGTTTAATAGGTTAAGTCAAGAGGCATGGGTTAAAAAGATTCAAATCTACTAGTTTGAACTTTTTCTATTTTTAGGTCATATCTGAAGCTAAATGATAATTTTAGATGTGATTCCAATTGGTTTGGGAATAGATGTCTCTACCTTTCCAACGATATATGGTAGGCTTGCTAATTCATTCGGACGAGAGAGAATGACGTCATTAAAGTTGGGTCTATAATCTGCCAGCAAAGTGTGAAAAAAAAAACATTGTTTCCTTAAGAATTATGGATTCCATTCACTACAAGGAGTCTTTTCTATTGGGAACTTATATGGCAGCCTTTTGGTTAGTTATTTAACATAGACTCTATATCAAATAAGAAGAATTAATTGGTCAGAAATTAATTTTTATTTTACAAGTCATCAGGCTTTTGTTCAACAATGATTCTTCAACAATTAGTTTTCTTGGATATTTTTCACTATCATGTGCGCAAAAAGGGTGAAGAATGATTTTAGACTATTTTTTTTTTTATTATTTCTAAACCTTATGCGAAGAAAGAGTGTATATCTGATCAATTAGTTTTAGGGTTTTATTTTCAAAAGTATAAATACTCTTTATAAGGTCAAAATATTAAGACTTATAATATTATTGCTACCAAATTTATTTATCTTGTGTGAGAGAGATGATTTTTAGTTCTGAAAGAATAACAAGAAGATGAGTTGAGAGGTAAAAGGCGTAGTGAGAACAATTGAGTGAAAAGCCTTGAATTATGTGAAACACGAGAATTGTGAGGATATATTTTTATTGCTAGGAATCAATCTTCACAGATTCAAAGATATCTAAAAATCATGAGTCCGCGCCACCAAAAGCATATAACACCTTTTAGATGCAAGCTTTCACTCAACAACTTGAGTTTCTGACTAGGGTGATGAATGCAAACCCTGGTTTAAAAACAAATATTATGGTAGAAATATATGTTTATGGTTGACTGCCTTATGCTGTTGAAGTTTTTTAAATTTACTCCTTTAATGTAAATGAATTAAATTTTAATTAAGGAGGCTTGATTAAATGTAAGGATGAAATTGAAAGAGTGGATAACTAATAACACTAATTAAACTAAAGAAAAGTGTGGGATTCCACGTGAAAATACAAGAAACATAGGATCATAGGAGTAAATAAGAAAAAGTTATTGTTATATAAGCATGAATGGTGTTCTTCAAGAACACTTTAGTGTCTGTTAACAAAGAAAAAGAGGAGAAAAAAAATTGTAAGGAAAACCAAATAAATTCATCCTAAAAATATAAAAAAGAGAGATTGATTAAGTAATCAAAATGTGTTAGAAAGAGATTTGTACAAGAAAAATTAGTAAATTCAAGGTCCAAACCCTTGAATATTTAGGTTAAGGGATTATTGGAGATGATGAAGAAAAGTGAGGATAAGGGTATTTTTTCAAGCTTTCAAGCTTCTTTTTCTTTGAGTTGGGAGGTAAGAAACTTCTCCAAAACTATTGATTGAGAAAGTTTTGTGTGTAGTGTTAAATTGAAAACTTTAGGGTGTAGGGATGTTTGAAATTGTATTTTAGGGTGTTAGATTATATGTTTTGATTGTTGAATTATGTTAATTTATGTAAAAAATAATTGGGTAACAACTCAATATGAACAAATTGAAGAAAAATTTATTCTTTCTATTGGACAAGGATGTCAACCAAATAGTAGAAAAATAGTGTTTGAATTATTTAATGCAATTAATAGATTAATTGTGTAGAATTATGTCAATTGAATGAATAAGGCATGGTAAACTGATTGGATCAATTGAAAGAAAAATAGAATATTTATGCATAAGGAATGAGAAATTTCAGCTAAGACACAAAATTTTTTTTAATTAAAATGGTTGATTTACCATGAAATGTGGTTATTAACATGTTAAATAAATTATTGATTGATGAATAAATGATTAATTTCAAAGAAATTCAAAATGGAATATTATTCACATGTCTAGAAAAACACTAGTGATGAAAAAACTACTTAAAAATGTATGACAATATGTTGAGAAAACAAAAGGAGAGAAGTATGCATTCCAAGCAAACAAAAAATAAAAAGATTTGTCTTTGAGCTAGGAGATTGAGTTTGGGAGGTTTACGTAAAAAATCAAAGTTGATGGTTAGCAAAAATGACTCATTCAGACTTTGATTTCTTATGAACTATAGAGGAGGAAGTATAAAAATAAATACATGATCATCGATGATTTGTTGTTGCTTATAAATATATTTAACTTGCAACATTTTTTTTTGCTTACAGGCTACGTCTCTTGGACATGAGCCGAGCCCAATGGAGCTTTTTGTAGAGACACATGTGTGGAGTCAAGACCGCCAAAAGAGGGTGCAACAGTTCATAGACAACCGTGCTCAACACTTTATGGTATATTCGTTTAATAATTTTATTTCGTAAGTTATCATTTTCTTGAATTGAATATGATGATTTTTTTTTAAAAATTTTCAGGAGACTTATAATAGCCGGTTGAGGGAGAGATATGGGGACGATTCTTCGACCCATCCGGATTTCAATGCGGATTTGTGGATGGAGGTAGGATTGTCTGGTGGACTTGATAAAAATCGGGTCTACTGGCTCTTAAACACTCGGCCAAAAACTTGCAGATGACCCGTAGTGTCTCAACCGTTGGGAGCTTTCCATCAGTATCGAGCACCCAGTTTGAGGAGTTCATGGCCTTGAAACAATAATATGAACGACTCTCGACGGATTATGATCAGCTCCGTCAAATGATCATGGACATTAGATCAAGGATGGGTGATGATACATGTGCAACCCTTTTTTGGCCGTACGGTCACGGGAACAACCAACCTCCTCCTCTTCTACCGCTATTCTAATTTAATTTTGTTTTTGAAACACATTAAATTTGTAATGAATATTTGGATGAATATAATTTAAAAATATTTTTATATTTTTAATGTTTAATACAATTTTATTTGGTTAATTAGTTTTTTAACTATTAATCAATATAATATTTGAAAAAAGCTTATTTATTCTAAATAATTTTTTTAAAATTATTTTTAAATAAATGTCGACAAACTTCCATACGGAATATGTCCGTCGGTATTAGACAGAGAGTTCAAAAAAATTTACGGCCCATGCCACAATCACCGATGCCAGTCCGTTGGTGATTTATCGTTAACATTGCCGACGGCCTATATCCGTCGGTATTTTACAAAGAGTTCTGAAATATTTACGGCCCATGCCACAGTCACCGACAGACTGCCCGTCGGTGATTTACCATTGAAAGTACAGACGGAATATGTCTGTGGGTAAACTTCAAGCGTGAGAATTTTTTTTTGGCGCACCTTCTCCCGTTTGTAAGACCACCAGTGTTTGTTTTTTTTTTCCGACAAACTTACCAACAAAAATAAGAATTACCGACGATCAATATTTCGATAGACGTATTCTGTCGGTGAAACCATCTGCAAATATTTTATCAATGAATTGTGTGCCTCACACCAATAAAATTATTCTGTCGGTAAAACTGCTTAATCGTGTAGTGATACTTTATTCAAAAACTCAATATTTTTATTTTTAAGCATAATCGATTTTGGTAACGTTGTGCGCGGGCATGTCTATATATATATATATATATATATATATATATATATATATATATATATATGAGATAAAGCCACTTCAATTTATTTGATGATCTCATCATCCAAGCTTCCGATCCCTTGCTATTTGAATTACGAGGAGTAAGAATGAAAAATGCAGGGCCACAGCTTTGAGAGCATAATATGATTACTGATTCACACGACATGTTGTGATTGAAGTTTGTTTTTCTTCCTTGGTCAAGTTGGTGTTTTTCCATCTTATACCTCGTAAAACAAAATTGTATTACATCAGACATTTTTCGAACATTATATAGTTTTTGACCGACTAAGTTTGCAGGAATTAAGCTGTCTCAAGCCATGGATACAAGCAAGAAGTTCGATGCAATTAAGTTGCCATATGTCCAGAGGGGTGGCTGGATGATAAGATATATTTCTTGCTTTCGTCTGAGAGAATTTCTCGTCACCCAACAATACCTTACTATTGAATTATTAAATTACAAAGGTAATAACCGTTGGGTGGTCAAGTAACGGTTTTATGATTATTTATTTAGAATTTAAGAAGACTGTAATATGCTGATATGAAAAGTGCTGCTATCTATCAGCTCAACTGCCCATTTAACACAACGACCTTCGGTCTAACCGCTTCTTGAATTTAATGTGGCAGAAGGGTCCATGAGATATATATTAATTTGATCTTGTGGGCAAGGAAAAGCTAACTGGTGTGTTGGTGCTCAGCTATGTATAATTATATATATATTTTTTCTTAATTTGCTCACCCCGTCACTGTGCTTCTTCTATTTTTTTATTTTGCTTCTCTGTTGGTTCATGGCAGCACTTTCTTCTACTCGTTCTGCTGATGAGAATATATTATTGAAGCAGCCACAACACTATGATCTCTCTTCTTCCAATTCCGGAATCTGATTAAGTCCCCTTTAATCTTAAACAGGCGTGTTCGAGCCTCGAGCTCTTCTAGTTTCCAACAAGAACACCTGTAAAAAACAAAAATACCTAAAGGTGCTTGCTCCAGCAAGGAATATCAGAAAAAAAGAAAAACATTCCCTTTCAGGTTAGGTGGTGTGCTTGAATCAATTTTTATTATTCTTTTAATGACAGAAAAGTTAGGTCCACCCTTCCAAATTTATCCAAGGCAGGCCATTATATTATATAAAAGTGTCTTTTCATGGTCTGTTTCCAGAGCCGATAGAGGGTGACATTTGCGATGCAGTAGCTCGCGCACACAACAGAAAAAAAAAAAAGCAAGAACAGGACAATCATAATATTTTTTTCTGGCAGTCAAAGGTGCAAACCTTAGTTTAAACACGACAGGTTCAGGAATTATTGACACAGATCAGCGCATCGATGTTCTTATAAGATAAAATTAACATGGGTGTCTTGGTCCAGGAAGATTGTGATTGGCTAGTTTCATGCTGAATTCATGAGTTCTTGTTAGTTAAAAAATCTTGAAAAACCTCTTGTGGTATATTAAATCACAAATATCTTGTGCTGGGTTGTCATGCTTATTGCATTCCTTCATTGTTGTGCCAAAGAAAGCTATTTTCTTATTCCAATACTTACCCTCCATGACTTGATGCTTCTCTTCTCTCAAGCTTTTGGGGGCATTTAATTATTTCCTTGCTTTCTCTTTTGGCTTCAGAGGCAGGATAACATTTATTTCTAATAATGAGTTTGCCTGCTGCTGATTCATTGTGGTTTGCTGTTATCTTCGGTTGCAAGGGCTTGCATTTCTCCAAGGCTTGCTTGCCAGAGAGAGGATACGGAAAGACGTTGAACTTTTAGCCTGTAAGCCCTCCCTGATCAATCGTTAATTTTTTATTATTGGTTTTCCTGTTGCATATTGTTGTCGAATTTTCCATATGATAAAGGAGAACAAAGACTGCCGTTTCACCTGTTCATGCCTTCTGTGTTCAAGACTTCAAATTGCAGTATAATCCTGCTGCTTTTTGAAGGAATCTTCTTTCCTTCAATATACTACCGTTTTTGCCTAACACTAGCCGGGATGCCATTTCCCTTCCTGTTTATAATCACATTAAAAAATAATCTTTTTCTATAATGCAAGTCAATTAGGTGAATGTTACTTAATTTCTTCGGCATCAAAGCCTTAACTCTTGGCATAATAAGAGCAATCATGCTTCATGCCTCAATCAACGTGAGTTCTCTCATTTTATTTCTTTCCTTATCTGAGTAATGTCCTTCTGCATAGATCAGTAAGGTCCCAAATTGTTCCCTTTTCTTCTTTTTGGGTATATATTTGCTTCTTGCTTCTTTGGTTACAGATTAGAGTGGTCACAGTGACAATGTTATGAAAACTCAATTTCTTAATTTTGTTCAATGCAGTGTAGGCATTGAAAGAAATGACTCTTTATAGAGAGATGTAACTGACTAATTACTTTGGAGACAGATCTAATGCCCTGTGAGATTTTCTTGTTTCTTTTTTAACTTGAACCGGCTTCTATGATGATCTGTTTTCATATTGACTTATTTTGCTCTAGATTTTAGGGAGCATTGCATGCACAGAACAATATGTTTTTGCTGAAGCATACCACCAGCACTAGTTGAAATTTTCTACTTTACATTGGGTATTGTTTGACAGCGGCCTCAATTTGCTTGCGGCCTCAGTTTGCTTGTATTTGGCCTCATTTTCCTTTTCTAACATGACTGGATTTATAGTTTATAAAGGGGAATGATGATATGTGCTCTATCTCTGAAATTTATCGCGTAAGATGCTACCTCTTGAGAAGAATATATGTAATTCTTTGTATCATCAAAGCTACCTCCTCAAGAAAGCAAGAAGCTCATCGACTTAATGAATCCTGCCTCTGACAATCTATTAATTCTGGTTCAGGTGGAAGAAGCATCAAGAACAATTCGACCGAGCATCTCGTTACTGGTCCTTCAAACATTTCTGCACCAATTTTTCTTTCTTCTAGCATCATTTCAAGTAAGTTCTCCACTACCCTTCAAATCATTACGTATCATTCATCTAATTGCATATGTATAATCGAAGAATTAGATTATCCAGGACTTCTTAAGGTGGCAGATTGCGCAACAGCAAAAACACTCCATTCCAAAGAGGATTAGACATGGAGTATGTTGATGAAAGACAAGGTATGAATTTCACTACATGATATCCACTCCTGGAGCATAAGTAAGATCCAGCACAATATCTTATAACTTCTAAATGCTTAGAATTTGATAAATACTTCTTAGGATTTGACATGATTTTGCGTGTATAACTGATGTGTACATACTGCCAATCGGAGTGTGATAATCAGTGAAGGGTGAGGAGAAACTGAAAATGGATCCTCTTTGAGTAAAACCTGTTCCTCCAATAACCTTCCCCTGCATTTATTAGTTTTACAAAATTATTCTCTCCCTCTTTATTTTTATATCATTTGCACTGACAATATATACAACACTTCCAGCCGGTGAATCCACGTGTGGATGTTCAACCATGGCCAGTAAGCCTCATTACAAGTCTTTCAAATTCATCGACAACTCTCGGGAGATAAGAGGATTAGAAGGGGATAAGGGTACTGCTTTAGAACTACATAGACAGAAGGGAGAGGCAGTGGCCAGAAACCAACCAGGAGTAGATGCCTTTATGGCTTGGGTGAATCCTGTACATGGAACAGAATATCCAACCAGCCTCAGTGAATTGGAAGAAAGTAGAGGAAGAAGGAAGATTTATATTAAAAGCAATGTGATGGATTCTGACATGCCAGAGATGGTTGCCTTTTTTCAAGACAGCAATTATCATTTTGTGAAGGACATTTTCATGGATGGAGAAGTTCACTGCAAGGATATCTGTTCCGTTGAAAATTGCCAATTAGACCACAATAGTATCTCTTCCATACTTAACTTTGATGTAGAAAGTTGCAGTGCATCAACCGTTGGAACTCAGGATTCAGTTCCATCCATTTCAAATGAGTCAAAATATGTGGAAGATGATGACTGCCATAATCTTTTGATCAATCAACATGGTTCCAGAATGTCGATGAAAGATTTTGATGGACAAGAATATGTTTTGGTAGAAAAGAACGTACATGGATCTCATATGGTTAAAAAGGTCAGTGATCACTTCTCTACACACTTTAAACATTCGATAACAATGGACACTACGTTGAACAAAAGGCTAAAATTTGGTAAACCTCAATTTGTAGTCTTTTTGATCATTTTTGGTTAATGTGGATGGGTTCGTCGATGGTTCAGCTATATGGTTTCCAGGAACAGTATATTCTTAGAATTTTTTGTAGTTTCTTAAGCATTTCCTGAAGCATGAAACCAACTAGAATAGATTTTGAGCAGTTTGATTCCAGATCATGAAACCAGCTAGATTAGATTTTGATAGCACATCAGTTAGTACTGTAACCGATAGACGTTTGCTTACTTCGAATGATGATGATGATGATGTGTGTGTTTGAGAGAGAGAGAGAGGCAGAGAGGATAGGTTTGTGTTATCTTGCAATGCTGGTTGTCATGGACAGCAAGAACTAGCTTTAAGACATGCGTGGGTGCTGTTGCCTTACAACTTGGGCAATAATGATGTTTCGATTCACAGGATTGTGAAGCAGAATAATGTCTGTATCTATTGAGTTTGGATTTTGTCATAGCTGGAGCTGGTGACACTCCATGTTTAGTTACTGTCCGCTAGTGTGGACAGTGCTTGCCTAACCTGATTTATTTTCTGCATGGTTCACAGAGCTGAGACAGATCTTTAGCACCCTTTTATAAATTTTGACATGGGATTTCTTAGAAATTATAGGTTCCAAGTAAGGAAGCAATACTGTCAAGCTCCATTGTATTATACACAACTGAAGAAGTTTATTATGACTGCCCTACGAGTGCAGCCACTTTCAGAAATGAGGTGGACGACACAATAAGCAACACAGAGGCAGATTTTGAACAGGTCGTTGAAACTGAAAGTATGTCCAAGCCTGAAGATGGGATGTCAGGAACCTTAACAAGTTCAAGTCGAAGTTTGGTTGATGAGAATTTTCAAGGAGAGTCGAGTTTCTTTGCAGTTGATCCCCCTCCAGGCCTGACCTACTCAGAAGGTCCTATATATTGTGGAAGTGTCAGCTCGCATTCGTTTGCTTTTCCCATGTAAATCCTTTGTTTTTTTTGTTGATGCTCAAATGTTAATGCTTTCCCGAATGTAAATCCTATTAATTTTTCTTTCCCAGCCACTCTACTAATTTGTTAATCCTTGTGCTCGCTTTTGTGTAGATTGCCCTCAGAATGGGATGGCAGTCCTGAAAGAATGGCAAGCACTGACCAAGGACAATTTCGAAGGCATCAGCGTTGGAGAATGCGTTTTCTTTGCTGCAAATTCTGAGTGACATAAATTTCACTGCTCTGTTATTTAGCTGTTATTGTATATTTCATGATGTGCTTCCTTGATTTACAGAATCCATGATGTAAACATTAATTACTTACACCATCACACGATACAAGTAATTGTTTTTCCGTGGAGCAGATATAAACTGTTTTGTCAGCACATCTTTTGACATATTCTTCAACGTGATTTTTCCTTGAAGGTATTGAATTTGCTCTTTATTCAGATCGGATAATGGTGCCAATGCCATGCATGTTTCCCTGCTTCCATTTTTAGTTCTCCCATGGAATGAGCTCACTGCATGTAACGCTGTTGTTATTCTGCTTTTCTTTGCTCAGCATTAGTTCTTCTGGAGCTTAAGAGACCGGCAACGATTTTGTAGCTGCGTAGATTATTTTTCATTTTCCTTTGGAGGAGTATTAATGTTATTTAGGATAAATGTCATACTTCCCTTTAATATATGATTAGAGCTGATCATACGCTTCATGCAAAGTCCTAATCTCATCACTGCAACGCGGGACATCCCAAATATTTTCCTATCTTCTAAAGGCTACATCATATATATATATATATATATATATATATATTTCTTAATCTTTCTATGTTCATCTATCTAAGCCTATTGGATATGATAGCAAGAAGGAAACTTATCAATCTTGAGGAGTATAATTCAATTGATTAAGTCCTGAGTTTACTCCTTAGAGATCACTAGTTCGAGTCTCATAAACCTCAGGGCTATTGGAGGTTTACATAATCGTTAATTTTAAAGTCCGTTGAATCAATTGAGAAGCACGCAAACTGACTAGAACACTCATGTTAATCTAAAAAAAAAAAAAAAAAACCTGATCAAAGATCTTTATATATGCAAGTGATAACAACATATAACCAAGAATCTCGGATAAAAGAATATGATAAAAAATTATTATTTTTACAAAAATTCAAATGTCTTTGTTCTTCTCAAACTAAAAATTAAATTAAAGGAAATTTGTTCGTACATCGTGCAAGGCGATAAGCAACTAAGCAGATAAGGAGCACAACTGTAAAGGGTATAATCGGAGCAATCTTGAACAACAAATCTATACTTCATCAAAGAGAAAAGGAAGAAAGTCTAAATAAATAATAAAAATATAGTCTATTTATTTTCTATTATATATATAATTCTCGTATAGCCTATAAATTATCATAGATAAATAGGTAGATAATACATGAAAAATCCATCAATGAGAAAGGT
Source organism: Populus deltoides (assembly GCA_015852605.2). Lineage (NCBI taxonomy): Eukaryota > Viridiplantae > Streptophyta > Magnoliopsida > Malpighiales > Salicaceae > Populus > Populus deltoides. The sequence continues at coordinate 10,298,834 of CM027584.2, forward strand.
GATATTAGTACTATTGATAGCTTAAATAAGAAAATTAAACACTCACAAAAAAACAAGGAAAAAATAATTTGTGTATTGAAAATATTTTTATTAAACATATAATAAAATCAAACTTGTAAAAAGACAATATTATGGCATGGAAACAAACCACAATATTAGTGCATAAGAAATAATTAGGAGATCATCTTGAAATAAGGTAGGATTGATTTTGAAATAAAATAAAAATAAATAAAGGAAGAAGAAAGAAATGAGATCAACAATTTAAGTTCACCTCTTTGGAACTTGTTCATCAAAATAAAATTAGAAAATCCCTGCATAAGTTCCAAATAATTTGTGAAATATACATGGACATAAGGAGCAAGAATGCTATGAGAAATAAACATGTGTTAATTAGCTATTATAGCTGAGGAGCCTTGTTAAAGAGCATGAATGTGGATACTCTGAGTCCCCCTCCCCCGGTTTTCTTTATTCTTTTTTATTTATTGCAATTGTTTTTCTAAACTTTTGCTTGACATATCTTATTAAAATTAACTTTTAAAGGATTGCTTATATCAAGAAAGTAGTAGCAAACGAAAACTAAGTCTAACTATTAAAAAATTAAAATTAAAAATAAAAATGAGTATTGGTGACTTACTTTTTTGGAACTTGTCTAACAATTTAAGTTCACATCTTTGGAACTTGTTTTTGCTAAAAATTATTTTTTTTTATGTTTTCAGATCGTTTTGATGTGCTAATATAAAAAAGATTTTTTAAAAAATAAAAAATATCATTTTAATGCATTTCTAAACGAAAAATACTTTGAACTGCAACCGCTATCACAATCCCAAACAGACCTTTAATACACTACCAGAAAATCTACAAATACAAACGAAATCACCGTCGAAAATATTCTGTCGGTATTTTGGCATGGTATTTACCGATCGAATTGTTCTCATCGCCCTTGCTGTCGGTATTTACCGACGGACTATTTTTGTTGGTAAATACCGAGGGAATCCCAGTCAGAATAAAAGAAATTTAAAAAAATTAAAAAGCACGATGACATGTAATTTAGAAATTACAGTTGGATTCAAACAGAGAAAGTCGTATAGTGACATGTCAATTATACCAATGAAATTTTTTACGGATATACAGATGAAAACATTCCGTCAATAATTTCATCAGCATAATTAATATATATGACCTGGTCGATCCTCTCCTCTCTCATTTCTCCTTTTTCCCCTCTACAACTAAACAAACCCCTTGTCCAAATCTACAACTAACAACCACCCTCCCCTCTACATCCCCCCATCTCAACACAACTTATCCTCCCTCAATTTTTTCAGTCACAACAACAATTTTATTGTGATTTTTTCATTTTAAGTAAGTAAATCCATCATTTTTTAAATTTGAACACAATTTGGAAATGATAAAAACACAATTTTATTTTTTTTCTCTAACAAACTTGTTGTATGGATACATGATTTTGTACATGTTATGGTTTATTTTAGATTTTCTAAAATTATATTTTTTTGTAAATTGTTGAAACTTATGTCGAATTACCGACTTAGGTGTGTTGTGATTATATAAATAGTGGTTTGTTTAACGGGTCCGTTTTATATTTTGTCAATTTTATCGCCGAGTTATAATTTTCGTAAATTAATATGTATAAATTTATATATGCGTAGATAATTGATAATGAATTAAGAGAAGTATGAAAGTAAGTTGATTATTTACTTAACATAGTTAATTAATACACACACACACACACATACATAGAGAGAGACAGGTTCAATAGAAATCATGGATGATCGTTCTATAGATGTAAAAGGATTCACCCTAAGAATTGCGGAGGATAGATTATTATAATGGGATTCAGAGTTTTATTAATTATGCAATATTTATTCCGAGAAATATTAGTGGAGGCGGTACTAGGTGTCAATGCAAAAGGTGTCAAAATAAAAATTTTCTCCATCCAGATGTTGTAACGATGCATCTTTTATGCAAAGGATTCATGAAGGAATACTTTTGTTGGTATGCATACAGAGAACCATTTGTTCCTCATGAGATCATGGTAGAAAGGATGGCTAGGTCAACTTCTAGTGCTAGCAACATGCATGAAGTTGAAACTGACAACAGTAATCCTTATAGGATTATGGTTATGAATGTAGTGATAATGAATCAAGGTTATGTCGGTCAATGTCTAATCATAGATGAAGAACCTAATGCAGACGCGAACAGGTTTTTTGATATTTTGAAAGATTATGACGAACCATTATGGGATGACTGTACAAATCATAGTAATTTATCCATTGTTGCACAGATGTTTACTATCAAGTCGGATTATAGGTTGAGTGAAGCCGGTTATGACAGAATGGTCGAATGGGTAAGAAGCATTTTACTTAAAGGAAATAGGCTGAAAGAGAACTTTTATGCTGCTAAGTCCATAATGAAACTCATTGGTCTAAGATACCAGAAAATTGACATGTGTCCAAACATCTACAAGTTATACTGCCTTGAAAATATAGAGCTGACTAAGTATAGGACATGTAGGCATTCCCGTTATAAACCTAGAACTGGAAAGGAAAAGACTCTTGCAGCACATAAAAAACTTAGATACTTTCCAATCACACCTAGACTGCAGAGGTTATTCATGTCATCAAAGACTACAGAGCACATGACATGGCACCAATTATATGATGTGGTTGATGGAGTAATGGTGCACCCTTATGATGGTGAAGCATGGAAACATTTTAACAATGTGCATCCTTCCTTTTCAAATGAATTAAAGAACGTTCATCTAAGGCTATGTACAGACAGATTCAATCAATTTGGGTTATTTGTTGCTTCTTATTCTTGATGGGGTTATACTAATGGTTTACAACTTGCCACCGGAGATGTGTATGAGGCTGGAGTTCATGTTTTTATCTACGGTCATACCCAGTCTTAATAGCCTGGTTGTAATATAGAGTTTGTCTTCATATAAAGAAATCATTTCTGTATATGGAAAGGTTCACGTAATGATTGTATAAGTGATTCTTATACTTAAGATCACTAAGTTATCATATATAGGGAGTGTTATGTTTTGATCGTAATTACACATTGTTCTATTCAAGTGTAACAAACGAGCAATATTGAGTTTACACGAACTATATGAAGATATTTGAGTAATTAAGAGGGAATTCATCATCCTAAGTAAATTAGAAAAAATATTGCATTTGTTCTCAAATAGTTTTTAATATAAATCCTTATGTAAGGTGGAATGAAATTTGGAAAGAGTTTTAAATATTATTCAAAGCACTAATGACTATGGTGTTAAGAACAAACATGATTTGACAGAGTTGACTACTTCATGCTATAATATCTAAATCGAAACATTGTTGATAAATGAACAATAATTATACTGAAAATTGGTCATTGAAATGATAAGTTAAACCACTTATGACTTTTTTAATATATGGGGGATTATAACAAGTTGCTAGATATTGTACTTGATTTTCAAATATAAATCAACAAATTGTTAAATTAATAATAAATTAATTTGTTTAATTTATTTAATATTATTTTATTTATGATTGTGATTTTTATTTGGGCCAACTTATTAGGGAACCTAATGGGTAACATATAAAAACTATTAGCTAGAAATTAAAATAAAATAATTAATCAAGTGTATCTTGATTGTAAATAAAATTTAGAAATTGAAGACTAGAATGTATTTATACAAGGAATTATAATTCTAGACCTAGAAAATCAAGTAGGGACTTGATTGAATCAATCTCTAAAATTATCCTGAAATAATATATGTGATATTATTCAGGGGCAAATTGATATTTATCATTTATAGGATTTTTAAGTTTCTTTATAAATAGAAAGTTATGTCTCTTATTTTCTATGTAGTAAAGAATAAAAAAACTACGTAAGTTTCAGAACATATGAAAAATACAAAAGAAAAGAGTTACTACTCGAAGGTATATCAATCTCTCTCCTAAAAGGGTTTATAATATTTTTCACTAGTGGTTTGTTGTTAAAGGTCGGACACTTAAACGACTTATATTTTATGACAACTTAGTCTTAAAACAATTATTCAAATCCAAAAAAACATATGATCTTCATGTAATATTTTTATAAATCTTAAACAATTATAGATTTGTCTAATAGAATCATTGCGATTTCTAAAAAAATTTTAAATTTATCATTTTGCTATATGGAAATGTTTTGAGAAACCAACATCCATACAATAAAACACTTTAACTACTTAATTGAAGCATCTTCTTCTTACAGGTGAATCATGAGCATCAGTTATAATTTCTTATCAACCTATTTATGGAAACATTTCTTAGCTTTTCCACTATTCAATTTATAGCCCATTGTGGTCACCGTATTGTTATCAGCAGATTCTTCGTGACTCTGCTTCCATTGTTGAAATGTTTGGTGGAACCAAAAAAGCCTCAATTTTGGCAGCCCCGTAATGATGCAGGTGCATGAAATTGCACACATCAAAATCAGTGCCAGAAATCAAGGGTCAATTGGGCCAAGGGCCACCACGACCATGTGCGTCATGATCTGTGCCACAGTGTGATATTGCCATGCCAAGACAATGCTAGCTGCTGGGGCATTAAAAATCTTTGATTAATCCTTCCCATGTTGATGGTTTTTTAGGCAATCACAATATTAAGGCCCCCCTCCATCCTCAACAGGTCCCATATGAGTTAGGTCTTGGCATTTTCGCTGTGTTAATGAATGGACCAAGACCCGGCAAGCAACGTCTCTTATTTAAAGCTGTTACTATTAGTAGTTAATTGATCATTGAATTGAAGTCTAGAAGTGGTTGTGTGTGTGTTTATATATATATATATAAAATCCAAATTAACATAAAAAAACAAAAAAAACATGAACATAAAAGAGAAGGATAGGGTTTTTATTGATCATTTAATTCTTAAGTTATGTTATTTTAGCCTAAATACAAAGAGATTATATATGAGCTAAACTAAAAATATTACTCTACCCTTAACAAAATATATATATATATATATATATATATATATATATTTATTAACATCTCCCCTCAAACTCACGATGCGGCAGCTATAAGCATCAAGAGTTTGCATCGAGAGTTTGCCAACTAGAAAATAAAAACGAGAAATAGAATGTGACTTGATAAAGAAATTTGTAATTTGCGAAGAAAAAGAAACAAAATGCAAAGTAATGGTGCCATGTTTGAGGTGATGACAAGTAAGATGACAATCGATCTTAATATGCTTAATTCGTTCATGAAAAATCGAGTTGTGAGCAATCTGAATAAAACTCTAATTGCTACAATACATATGAGTAGGATAAGAAAGGAAAACTCTCATATCCGCTAGTAACAAACGTAACCAAATAATCTCTTTGATAGTAATTGTCATAGCGCGATATTCTACTTCGGTTAAAGATTAAGAGATAATAGATTGTTTCTTACTCTTCCAAAAAATAAAAGAATCACCTAAAAAGATACAGAAACTAGTAACAGACTTGTGATTCGTGGAAACACTTATATAATCAACATTAGAGTATGCATGTAGTTCCAAGGAAGAGGTAGATGGAAGTAAAAGACTCTGAAAGACTAACAACATGAACAATATATGCAATATCTAGACAAGTAATAGTGAGATATAACAAGCTCCCAACAATAGTACGGTATAAAGTAGGATCTATCAAAGGTAAAGCATCAGAAAAAAATACCTTGTGTTAACCTCAATGAAAGTATCAATAGTCTTGTTATCAGTAAGTCTAGCCCGCTCAAGAATATCTACAACATATTTTGACCGAGAAAAAAAGATAACCTCTAGGTGAGTAAGCTACCTCAATACCCAGAAAATATCGAAGATAACCCAAATCCTTAATTTCAAACTGTTTAGCCGACTCTGTCTTTAAAACTGAAATATCATCAATGTCATCACTAGTAATAATCATGTCCTTAATATATAAAGAAAGAATGATATGACATGCATTAGTGCACTTAATAAAAAGAGTAGAATCATGACCAATAGAAACATATCCAAGAGATGAGATCATAATATAAAATTTCTCAAACTAAGCACAAGGTGCTTGTTTGAGACTATACAACACTTTCTTGAGCTTATAAACATACCGAGAGTCATATGAACTTCTTCTGAAGATCTTCATTTAAGAAGACATTTTTAACATCAAGTTGATAGATATGCCACTAACGAACCAAAGCTACGATAATAAGAGTATGAATAGTAGTTATTTTTGCAATAGGAGCAAATGTCTCCTCATAACCCATACCATATTATTGAGAGTATCTTTTTGAAACCAACCTACCTTTGTATCGCTCAAAAGACCCATCAGAACTAGTCTTGATCTTATACAACTAATGACAACCAACAACACTCTTATTAGGAGGTAGAAGAACCAAATTTCAAGTATATGTTTTATACAAAGCAGAAAGTTTCTCATCCATAGCTTGCTATCAAAGAGGATAAAGAATTGCCTTTTTATAAGAAGAGGACATAGAGAGACAATGAATAGAAGCTAAAAAGGAAGTAAATGATGAAGAATAACAAGAATAAGCAAAATCTGGTAGCTTTGTGAACTTACAAATGCGTGTGGATTGACGCAGACATGGATCAACGTAGAGATGGATCCATAATCTTAGATGAAGCTTAAGGTACTCTAGATGAGAATGGAGCTTCAGATGTGCTGGAGAGTATAATGTTAGTACCTGTAGAATAATGAGTACAAATTGATCGAACATAGAGAGGAGTATCTGAGGTACTAGGAACCTGAGATAATAAACTATCAGAATCCTAAGAAAAAAGATCTGTATGAATAAGATCAGATCTAGTTAAGCTATGAGTAGTGGATGAAATAGAAAAGAAAGGTATGTGCTCGAGAAAAACAACATGACGAGACATATAAAGTTTTTGAGTTATTAGATCAAAACCATAACATTTTTTTTTACGTTCACCATAACCAAGAAAGACACAAATAGTAGATTGAGAGGATAACTTACTGCATTCTACATGAGGACGAAGAACAAAACAAGAACAACCTAAAACTCTAAATGAGGAATAATTAGGGGTATACTTATAACTTTTTGAAAGGAGAAAAACCTAAAATATAAGAAGATGAAATTGTATTAATCAAACTTACAACAATAAGGATAGCTTCTCCTCATAACTCATTAGGAATAAAAGCATATAACAAGAGAGAACGAGTAGTTTTGATAATGTGCCTATGTTTTCTTTTAGCAACTCCATTTTACTCAGGAGTATCTATACATAAAGTTTGGTGAATGACTCCATCTAAGGTAAGCAACTCACAAAATTTATTAGAGGTGTATTTCCCACTCAAATCACACCTAAAACATTTGATATCAGTAGTATGTTGAGTTTTGATAAGAGCTCGAAAGGCTGTATAAATATCAAAGAATTCAAAATGATATTTCATTAAATAAACCCAACAATAACGAGTATGATCATCAATAAAAGAAACATAATATTGAGACCCTCCTATAATGGCAACAAAAGAAGGTCCCTATACATCAGAATGAATCACAAATAAGAAAGAAGAAACAAAAATACTTTGATTAAAAGGTAAAGTGAAAAATTTCACGAGTTCATATCCACTACAATAAGAAATATCACAAGTTTGTAAATTTCCTAAAACTATTATGGATGCAAACAATCTCAAATGAGAAGACGAAACATAACCTAGAAGAGAATGTCATAAAGAAAAACTAGAAGAGAAAAAACTCAAATGAAAAGAAGATAAATCAATAACTGTAGTAGCAATAGCAACAACTGGTACTTTTAACTCATCCAAAATAAATAGTTCATTCTCCCTACAGCTTGTCCCAATTAGCTTCTAAGATTGCAAATCCTATACACAACAAAAAGAAGAGGACATAATGACTAAATAATCACTAGAATCACATAACTAACCAATAGAAACAAAATTCCATTTAAGTTTCAGAATAAGATAAACATTTGGGAGAGATAAATGAGGTGTGATAACAGAACCAGCACTTGCTAAGGACATGAGAATGTCATCAACAGTCATAATAGGAATAGAGGGCGAAGAGGACACAAAAGTAAAAGATGAAGAATCTAGAGACATATGATGTGAAGCACTAGAATCTAAGATCCATTCGGAATGTAACATACCTGAGGAATTATGAGTCAACTGACCTATGGAAGAAGAAGCGAACATTGCTTATTTAGGTAGGGTACTCAACAAAAGGCAGTGAAGAACGATGCAGAATTGAACCTCTAAGTCCTTTAAAATAACTATGAAGTGCTGTTAAAAACTGTATTAATCGTTGATGCTCTCTACAATCAATATAGGCACCACATGCCTTTAATTCTATCGATTCTATAAGAGTTAATTGATCCTAAAGATCTATCATAACATAATAAAACTCTTAAATACTCATATTTTTCTGATGAATAGCTCGTATATCATTCTCTAATTGATACTTCTTTGCAAAATTTGATTATATGAATAACATTTGAAATGATCCCAAAGTTCCTTTGTTGTCTCATACTTTGCCAACTGCATACCTATAGAATGCTCAACAAAATTGTTAATCCATGTAATAATTTTTACATTGTTTGCTTTTAATGTATTTATTAAAGCAACATAACCCTTATCAATATTCCTAGGTATCACATAAGTTTCACTAACATATCCTCATATATTTTTACCCTTAAGGAAATTTCTCACTACATAACTTTAATACGAATAGTTCTTTCCATCTAACCTCACACTCACAAATTGAAGCAAATCATCTCTTTTAGTAGCCATAATCAACAAACAAAGAAAATTAGAATGCAAAAGCAGCGAAAAATAAAATACCAAATTGTAAAAACTGAACAGATATCGCAGAAACTAAACAAATATATTCTCAAAGTTATATGATTACTCCAAAATAAAAAATTGCAGAAACAAAATGCAAATATCAAATTGCATAAGTTGAAAAGAAGACAAAATACCAAATTTGCAGAAACTGAACAAATATCACTCCCAAAAAAATTGGATTCGCAAAAACTGTGTTTGAGATTAAGCCTCGTTCCATAAATAAACTCTGATACCATGTTACAGAAATCCAAATTAAAAAAAAAAGAAATAAAACAAATACGAACATAAGAGAGAAGGACGCTAGGTTTTCATTAATCACTTTATTATGAAGTTATGTTGTTTTAACTTAAATGCAAAGAGATTATATATAGGCTAAACTAAAATTACTATTCTACCCTTAATAAATAAAACAAAATAAATATATTTCTTAACGTATATTACCATCAATTCTTATTTATTTATTTTGCCAATGTCTTATGCCCAAAGAAACTGGTAACACTATACATTAGGAGAAAATTTTATATTGATCTCTCTCCTTTGTAAGGAGCTAAACATTTTGAAAAACTTCAGAGCCATTTATTAAAGGAAAATGGTAACCTTATTTCATGATATGATGCATTAAGAAGTGGAGATATATGTGGACGATATACTTGTTAAATCAATAAAAGAGGAAGATCATATGCAAGTCTTGAGGAAGTTGTTCAAGAAGATGCATAAGTTTCAATTAAGATTAAATCCTTTAAAGTGTTTGTTTGGGGTAAAGACAGGGAAATTATTGGGCTTCATAGTAAGCAGTCAAGGAATAGAGGTCAATCCAGACAAAGTAAATGCTATCCAGGTTATGCCAGTTCCTAAGGTAGAGAAATAAGTAAGAGGTTTCCATCGGTGTTTGAATTGCATAACCCGATTCATATCCTAGTTTGCAGTGACTTGTGATCCAATATTCCGATTACATAGAAAGAAAAGTCATGGGGTGTGGGATGATGAATACCAAGAAGCTTTTGATAAGATCAAAAGGTATTTACAAAACTCACCTTTGATGATATCCTTTATGCCGAGAAAACCTTTGATCTTATATCTGATAATGACAGAAAAAACTACTAGGTGTGTGTTAGGCTAGTATGAAGAATATTGGAGGAGAACAAGCCATTTATTACTTAAGCAAAATGTTTTATAATTATGAATGGGTACATTGTGATAGAAAGGATATGTTATGCTTTGGTTTGGAGTACAAAAAGACAAATCTAGGGTCATGTCTAAGTTGTTTAAGAGGGTAACAATGAAGTAATTATGGGAGACGATGTCTTTCATGTTCATGAGTTATTTAATGCATATTGAGTTGCTTCATCTACCAAATTAGAATAAAATTTGAATTTTTATGTAGCCAAGAATATTTTTATTGATGTTGATGTTAACGTTGAGGAGTTAAATGATATATTGAGAATCAATGAACACATAGAAGTCGATTAAGATGATGATATTGATGAGCTTTAATTCAATAAAGAAGACTATGATAGACATGACGAGGATGAAATTGAAAAAAAAAAGACAATTTTGATTAAATTTATTTCGAACTGATTTTAATTATAAAAAATCAATGTGTAATGAAATTGACTTTAATGTAATCTTTATAGTTGTTTCTTTACAATGAAATATTGTTAACACTAATGAAATATTTATTGTTGTGATTGTACTATTATGTTATTGAACAAAAACGGTGTTACTATATTGTGATTTTATTGTATTTGTAGGTTTGATTGATAGAGAAAACAAGAACACTTAGAAAAATAAATTGTTTTATACCGATAAAATTATCGATGAGCTATAAAATGCCAATAGAATTATCGACTGACTAAGTATGTTGAAAAGTTTTAGAGACTTGGAAAAAATTTGCAAGAGTTTTCCATTAACAAATATAGATCATCGATAGAATTACTGTTGAAACAAAATTTCAAAGGAGAATTTTTAAAGGGTTTGGAAAATTTCAGGTTTTATTGAAAAAATTAAGACAAACTTTTTAATTAGTCCAAAAAATTACCAATAGAGTTTAAAAATTAATAAACATTTAATTTTCCATTGGTAATTTCATTAGTGAAAAGCCTCAATTAAAAGATCAAAATCCGTAATCTCATTTGTTAACAATGTTTTCTTCTTCTTTCTTCTCCCTATTAATCTCTCTCTCCATCTTTTTCCTCTCTTCTTTCTCTGTCAACTTCTTCTATGTATCTTCCCTCTCATTCTTTTCCCCTCTCGCTCCATCTTCAACACTAGAAAAGTTTTCATCCTTCATGCCTCCACGCCAAGTAAGTCTTCTGCTCTTCCTTTTTTTTTTTTTGCCATTGTTTGGTTAAGATGTTGTTTTTAATTTCAAGTAATATATCTTTTTGTTGACTTCCTATTCTAAACCAATTCCTAATTCAATTGTGATTATGAAAACCTAAATTAATCACTTCAAGAATAGTCATTTTTTGTAAACAATTTATTTGAAAATTTCTTTGATTATTCTCATCAAAAGAGAAATTGCGAATTGTAATTTAAAAATAAGAAAAAAAGAAAACTATTGGACTATTAAGATAGAAAAAAGATTCCTAGATAAAACAATGATTTGTATTTAGAATACTTATTTAACTAATTATTTAGAATATTTATTCATCTAATATTTAGAATCTTTGTTGGAATAGGATAGTTTTAACTTATTTCTATCCTAAAATCCTATGAATTGCAGAATAGATGTGGATTTCTTAGCTATTAGAGCAGATATGTTTTTTTTTTTTGGAGTTATCCTTCCTTGATAATAGATTTGTTTACTATTTTTCCAATAGTTGAGTTACTTCCAAATTTAGAAAATTAGAGTTTAAGTATGAATGTGTTTGAAAAAGTAAGAATATGTCAAATTGGTTTGTTTTAGGTTAGATAACATGGTTTAAAAACAAATTTTGGTTAGTTTCAAAGTGCGGGTCACTTTGTTTGTTTAGATGCATGTAGAACATGAAATGAGAAAATTACGAGGGATGATAAAATTTTGTGGTTTTTTTTAATACTAGTCATAAATAAAATCAACTGGTTTATGGATTTATTTATTATTATGTATTTGCAGATAATAAAATTTGGGTAGTCTCCCGTATAGGGGAGGTTCTGATGAATTGTTGTTTAAATAGGATATAATGAGAATATTATTACCTTTTTTATGCTTTAATTTGTTTATATAACAAAGAGAAGATCATTAGTGAGTAATTTGGATGGTAGTGTTGTTTGTTTTTTTGGCAACGCTTCTGATGACCATTAGTCACTAGGTGCCGACCATGACCATGCATTTTAAGCACAAGAATCCTCTCTCAATGCAAGCTAGTTGAGTGCAAGGTCGCCTCACATAGGGGGTGTGCCTTTTGTGATGTATATTTAGGAAGTACATTTTTCACTGGAAGTCCAACCACAACATATAAGTTTGTTTCCTTTCTTGCACGATTAAAAAAAAAACAACAATGGAAATTTTTTTAATAATTAATTGATGCGAACCTCGTGATCACGTGGTCACGCAACCCACAATCAAGATTGAGATCTGATCCCGGAAAGCCGAAATAGGTCTGATAGGAGTGTGACTTAATGAAAACCTACCCCAAGGCAGCAACACTATTGGATTAAGTAGAATGACGCCACGAAGCCAATTAATCTTCGATAAGTCAGATTCAATTCATTCAAGAACTGAAGAATACAAGAATCACTCTCACATGTTAAAACTGAAAAATTCAGAAGTAATTATCATCCAAGCTGCCGAAATTTTAGCTTACATGAGTTTAAATAGTTCTTGAAAAATTAACCCTAATGGTCCCCTTATGTGGACTTATATGAGATCCACTCAAAACTGACCCAAAACTCTAAACTGAAAAGCTCATAACTTAATCCAAACAAGTCTTGGATCCTAACTGAAAACAAAGTATTAAGTAAGCCCAAACAAGCCCTAGGCTGTAGCTAACAAAATAAAATAATAAAAATAATTAATTTGTCATTAAATACCACCAGCCTTTCTTTCCTTGTGTAGCTAGGATGAATAAAGAATCTTTATAAGAAAAGGATTCTGAAACATTAATGAATCCTTGCCACACTTGGAGATTATATTGCAACTCATTAAAGATCCTTGTGGAACTAGGAAATTCCCATAACCAGCTGCCACATCCTTGTAGGAAAAGAATCCTAACCAAATAGGAAGTCCACAAGTCAAATGGAAGTAAATAACAAAATTCGTACAGCCTCTGTTGACCAGTATTGTGGTGCCTTCTCAAACTTTAATTGACCTGAAATCTTAACCCATAGTAGGACAACATGTCTGGAGAGTCCATATAAATTTTAGCTCGATCCAACGGTCGGATTGAGAATTATAATTGTTGCTGTAAACCTGGACTGTTACGCTTTTTACGCCAAAATCCGAATCTGACCTTACTTGGATCGTATCACAAGGCTGAACCGTATCATTAATTTTAATACACGAATGGAATTTCAAGTTTATAAATGTGGAGGTTGCTTGTATAATAACATTGGTGATGAAATCATCGATGGAAGTGTCTTTGTTTCATAGGTGTTAGATTTCCAAAAATCCTGAATAGCAACCTATAATTGATGCTTAGTTTGGAAAGTTCAAGGTTATT